>JAJJMA010324715.1:0-15698 GCA_023529015.1 Papaver nudicaule
TACAAGTTGTATCTTTGCATTTATTTACATTGATTGTCAATGGAGGTCTAGCTTAAATATTAAGAGACCATTGAGTAAGGCTCAAGTAAGTTTACGAATAAAGACATTCATTGACCGCTCAAAAGTCTAACCCAAACTTATCGAACCACCTATATCCCAAGTGGTCTAAGGTGGTGAAAAGGTTGACCTTGACTTGTAAGAAGGTTGTGTCAATATATAGATCATGTAGACCAACACATGGTTCGTGTAGAGTACACGAACAGAAAGGAAAAAAAAAAGGTGAACATGAGTTTCAGAATTCTATATGTTTCGTGTAAAGTACGCGAACCTTATAAAATATTGAAAGTTCTTTTTCGGTTTCGACAACACAGTTCGTGTAGGGTACGCAAACTATATAACACATTTGAGTTCAGGAATTCCTGAACCGAGCAGGTTCTTGTAGTGTACACGAACCATATGCTAGATGAGTTCAATAACCTTTCCACAGAGCATGGATCGTGTAGGGTATGCAAACATGTTGGGTACTTAGTTTGTGAACTAACTAGTTTCCACTATTAAGTTCCAATTTTTCAAACCACCATGGTATAAATCCATTGTGCTAAGACTCAGAACTATTTTTCATTCTTTCTTATAGCAGTCAATATATACAATATCATCGAAAATTAAATTGATAGAACGTTAGATACGAAATCAAGGAATATCCTTACTAATCTTTTGACGAGAGGAAGATAAATATCAAGTGTATACACTCCGGTCTTTGATCTTCAAATGGTTTTCGTCTCAATACCTAGTCTATCATAGTCCGAGAATGATATTGTAGACTAAATCAAGGATTGTGTTTTAGCGACTAAACTTGACAACTGACTTGACATACCAGCGCCAGTGGGTTCAACCGACTATAACACTTTGACTCTGAGTTTTTGCACTTGGTCAGAATAGTGAGGAAGCCTTCTCTAGGGATCGAGAAGTCTGAAAAATACCTTCAAGGGAAACTAGTTTATATTTATTAGTTTTTATTTGTATTGTACTTGTGTTATGTTCTATCATAGATTATAATCTTGTTTATTCAAAGGTTCTTCTCTTCTGCAATAAAGCCGCTCAATATTATATTGATAAGAACATACTTGATATCTATTGACCAGGATTTGTAAGAAGCTGCTTGGTCTGCGTGCCCAACTAATAAATATTGAGTGAAATCAAGGATTGTTATATTTGGATTGATTAATTTATTGTGAAACTTTGAGTATTCGAAGTCATATCTTGTATGCATCCTAATACTTGATTCAACTGGGATAACAAGGTTCTTTGATTAAAATCAAAAGTGGTACACTCTTGTGGTATATCAAGTAATTTATCTTGAATAAACATAATAGCCTTGATCTTGGTATTAATATTCATCTTTAATAATCTTTGAGTTACCAAGGATATCATACAATGGTTGACTTTCCTTTGTATTGGTTGTTGTCCGTAAAAGGTTGTAGTCGTCCGATTGGAGGTAGGGTAGCGATAGGCTTCACGAAGGATTGTGGAGAAACTCTTGGGAAAGATAGTAACGTACGTCTATTTTCTCAAGGGAGTACAAGTGCGTGACCACCTTGTTGTGGTTAGAGGCGAAATAATACTGAGTTTAAGCTTTGTGACTAATAGTCGTATTGGGATCATATTGTTTTAACCAACTAGTCTAAAGTCTGAGAGTAGGTGTGTTGGCGGTTTAATTCTTAAGAGTATTCAAACTAGATGAGGTCCCGGGGTTTTTCTACGAGTTTGTAGTTTCCTCGTTAACAAAATTCTTTTGTACTTTACTTTAATTTCCGCATTATATATATATATATATTTTATAATTAAAGTATAATTACTTGTATTGATACCCATCGTGTGAATCAATAGTATCGAAAGAGACCTTGCTCTTGAGTTCTTGATTTCAGGAACCATTCAAGGTTGGTCTTATAGGTTAAACAAAAAGATTTGGTGGTGTACTCGGTACCCTCATCTTTTCAAAAGAGAAGATTTTGGATATTCCTATCCTAACACAAAGATAAAATCATCGAGTCCAAATAATGAACAAAAAGTCCGTCGAAATTGCAAGGACGAAGGGACACTCTCGTACAGAACGTGAAATCCAGACTGAAAACAAAGGAATTACTGATCTACAATATACTCTAGATCTTGTTCTCATGATACGTATGATCTCCGTATTCTTGGTGACTAGAGTTATTAGGGCGGAATTCAAAATAACAATAGACGAAAATAGGAACACACGAGAGCAAATTCGAAGAAAAGCTTCTCTAGATTATGAACAAGAAAACAATTACAATTCTCTGTTTCACGCTCACAATCTCTCTAAACAATTTAAAACCTAAATTGTTTCTCTAAACTTGCTTTTGTAATACCTCTGGTAATTACCTCACAAGTTTGCTCTCTAGGTGTGTAAACCTTGAACTAGATATCTCCCCGAAATATCTCAGTGACTAGAAATCCCTCTCGAGAAATCTGGGTCTTAGCTATGAACTAGGCACCCCTATTTATAGTGGTTTGGTTGTCCAAAACCTCTTAGGAATATATTTCCTTATCAAGGAATATTTCCTTATCTAGGAGATTTCCTTATCTAGGAATACTACATTGTCTAGGATTCCTTCCTTAAAGAATCCTTATCTATTTGGAATTCCTTTCCTAAATAGGGTTCTTCCCTCAATTAACTTGAGGTTCCTAAAGCAAGAAGGATACACATGTATCATCTCAAAGGAGTCTGTGAATATCAAGGACCTAAACAATTATCTGGTTCTTAGAAAATTTTGAGAAATTCTCATTCTAACTCTCTTGGTGGCAAAACTCCTAGTCATCGTCATGAGAGATCCATAATAATTCGAACACACCGAAGTGTGTTGAGACATCATCATACCAACAAAAGTTCTTCAAACGTTGGTAGATCCCAATTTTGGTTCATAAGAAGTTAAGCAACTTATTGATGATACTCCCTTAATTCTAAGCAAGAACAAACTGCAAGGGTACGAACAATCCTATCTCATGATATAAACATTTCATCAATAGGTTGTTATAAAATCTTGAACCAAGAAGATCTTCAGGTTTTTTGAATCACGAATTTATCATGATGATATCAACACTTAAACTTTGGTACTCTAACACAAAGATTTTTCTTATTGATAAAAGATAATATTACAACTCCAATCGGAGGTATTTATAGTTACAACTTGACCTACAAGTATTCATGGGTCACAAGTATTCTTAGCTCACAAGCTATACAAACTTGACATACAAGTAACAATAACTCAACACTCCCCCTCAAGGTGGCGCATAGATATCACACATGCCGAGCTTGACAATAAAATTACAAAATGATGTGTTTGATATTGCCTTAGTTAACACATCTGCTAACTGTTCAGAAGAATGACAGAGTGGTACTTCAATAATTTTGCGTTCTAACTTCTCATAGATGAAATTTCGATCATCTCAACATGCTTCATTCTATCATGTTGAACATGGTTTTGTGCAATCTTAACTGCCGACTGATTATCACAGAATAACTTCATAAGACCTCCAGTAAATAATCCAATCTCCCTCATAAGATGTTTAAGCCACAACAATTCACAAATTCCTTTAACCATTGCCCTAAACTCAGCCTCTGCACT
The DNA here is from genome assembly GCA_023529015.1 of Papaver nudicaule. NCBI lineage: Eukaryota > Viridiplantae > Streptophyta > Magnoliopsida > Ranunculales > Papaveraceae > Papaver > Papaver nudicaule. The sequence continues at coordinate 3,648 of JAJJMA010324715.1, forward strand.
GGACATGGAAACAATATTTTGTTTCTTACTTCTCCAAGTAACAAGATTACCTCTAACAAATGTGAAATAACCAGTAGTCGACCTCCTTCCAGCACCTTTTCCACCCAATCCGAGTCAGTATACCCAGATATATCCAGATTACCATGATTTAAAAACATCAAACCCCTTCCAGGTGCAGATTTTAAATACCTAAGTAATGTTGTTTACTAGGATTATGCATGAATCTACTAACAATAATCACTGCATAAGCAATATCAGGTCTAGTATGAGAGAGATTAATCAAAAGTCCTACTAGTCTTTGATATCGTCTTTTATTTGTAGGTACTTGATCAAGCACTTCATCTAATTTATGATTTTGCACAATAGGAGAACTGATAGGTCGACACTCTAGTATTCCAGTTTCCTTAAGTAAATCAAGTACATACTTTTGTTGAGATAAGAAAATCCTTTATCAGATCGTACAACTTCAATTCCCAGAAAATATTTGAGAGCTCCCAGGTCTTTCATCTCGAATTCTGAAGATAAGTATGTCTTCAAGTTTTGCATTTCATCTGTATCATTACCAGTCACCACCATATCATCAATATAAATAATAAGTGCTGTCAATTTGCTGCCAGACTTCTTTAAGAATATAGTATGATATGCATTACTTTGTTTGTATGAAACCTTTTAAGAATTTAATCATAAAGTATAGTTAATACCTCGCAATCGCTGGGAAAAACTATTGAAGAAAGAGAAATTGTGAGAAAAATTCTTAGGTCTCTACCTTCTAGATACGACTCAAAGAAACATGCCATCCAAGAAAATCATGGTATGGAAATAAAGAGAATCGATCTTGTTGCTACACTCAGAATCTTTGATCATGATTGTAAGATTGAAACTAAGTCTATTGACTTTGAAGCTTTTAACGATCCGTGTCACACATCCAAAATTAAAGCACTTCTTAGGCTGATGAATGTGATGATCTTGCACTGTACTTTCAATGATATATCTTTTATTGTATGGTTCGAAACATCCTTGAACCTTTACATGGTTCACTTAAGCTTAACACTCGAGGCTAAGTCCATTTCTGGAATCCGTTGTTCTAACGTGAGCCGTCATGGAGTTGATCCCACTTCCAACTAAGAAGTTAATGTCGACATTATCAAAGCTCTATTTATATGACCAAGGCTTAGCTAATTTCATTTAATTTATTATCTTTTATTAAATGAAATTAGCTAAAGAATTAGATACCATTAATGTGGTAAATCTAAATGAGGAATTTCGAAATTAAAAACATGTGCTTAAAGAATATTTCGAAATTACTTTGCCTCATTTCAAAGCTAAGCCTTGGTCATATAAATAGAGGTTTGTATCACTCCTTCAATCTTTGTCCCTCTACCAAGTTTCATTCTTCAGAAAAGTAAACTTGTGATACCCACTACTCCTTTCAATAATCAAGAACTTCATTCGCCGCATGGATTAGTGTGAAAAGTCTTTTCTATGGATCGAGAAGTCTAGCAGTACCTTTGAAGGGAAACTAGTTTATGTTTAGTAGTTTTGTTTTTATTGTACTTGTGTTCTGTTCTATCACGTTTATCATAGCCTTACGATCTTGTTTATTCTAAGGTCCCTCTCTTATGATATAAGGCCATTCATGATCGTAGTGATAAGAACATCTCTTTATCTATTGACCTGGATTTGTAAGCAAGCTGCTCTCAATTTGTGTGTCAACCTAATAAATATTGAGTGGGATCAAGATCGTAATTTTGGATTGTTTATTTTGCAGGTAACTTGTTCATAAAGGTTATCATTGTACGCAACCAAAATTGCCAACTGGGACGACAAGGTTGCTTTTGATTAATTTCAAGAGTTTGGTTTCTAAACCTTGTTTGGCATCTCAAGGGGTTTATCACCAAATAAACTTAAATATCCTGGTGTAAAAAAACTTCGGTGAAATAGCTGTAAGTTTCAAATGATATCGTATAGTGGTTTGACCTTCCGCTATATTGGTTGTTGTCCGTAAAGGTTGTAGTCGTCAGATTGGAGGTCTGATAGCGATAGTCTTCACAAAGGACCGTGGAGCAACTCTAAAGAAAGATAGTAACGGGCATTTATTTTCTTAAGGGAGTACATGTGCGTGATCACCTTGATGTGATTGGAGGCGTAGGAATACTGAGGGGAAGATTTGTGACTATTGTTTTAACCAACTAGTTCGAAGTCTTAGACTAGGTGTTTTGTCGGTTTAATTCTTAAGAGTATTCAAAACTGGACTAGGTCCCGAGGTTTTTCTACGAGTTTGTAGTTTCCTCGTTAACAAACTTCTCGTGTGTACCTTACTTTATTCCCGCATTATATTTGACTTGTCATTTATAATTGAAGTATCATACTTGCATGTTGACAAAGCCTTTCGGTTTCTTGTATTGATTCCCTGTGTGTGAGTCGATCAGTGAAGAAGTATATCTTGCTCTTGAGTTATTGGAATACATGAACCGTTCAAGGTTGATCTTATAGGTTGTAAACAAAAAGATTGGTGGTGTACTCGGTACCCTCGACTTTTCATTCTGCATTATATTCTCTCTGATTGATATAATTGAAGTAATTGCAAAGAAGAACGTTATTCAACCTTCGGGTGAATTCAATCACTTTGAGATTTCCAAAGACTTGTCTTCGTGAGATTTCGGTTCTTGAAGAAATAACTCATCTCAAGTTGTTACTTGAATATTTATTTGTGATAATATCGTTCACATAAAATATTATGTAGGTTCACGATAACAAAAAGTTGGTGGTGTACTTGGTATCCCATTCTTTTAAATTTGGTTTGAACACCATGACGACTCTGTCAAAGTTCAAGAACGCTGGCGTAGATGGTGAAAAATGAGAGAGGGGCAAGATTGTCAAAACACTCTCGAAACCATGTCTTATTAATAGCAATCGCCTATTCAGGCTCATCTTTATAGCTCAGAGTGCAACCCATTCCATGAGCCGAATAAACTCTCTATGAGCTCTCTCTTATAACTCCGGTGGGGAGGGTAATGATGAGTGCCGAACTCACACAAAAATATATTCCTTACTTCTCTTACACTAAATAATAGTATTGGATAAGCAGGTTCGTTCCTGAGGGAGAGAGCTAAGTTGTTGACCTAATTTTCTGAATGAATGAATGCAATGTAATGAAACAAGTATGGCATGAGAATGGTTGAGGAATCAATATCCACTATTTAATATGAATCAGTTTAATCACACAAGTGCAATCTTCTTCAAATTACGTTTACTAACAATCATAGACATGTTATAAGCTCAACAAGTCTATATGGACTCCAAAATAACTTCGCAGAATAAGTTCTCTACAAAATCCTAGCCAATTAGGTCACTTTGAATAAGCTCTCAAAGTGTAACAAAATTAACCGATAAAATCTATGAGTTGGATTGATCCTAATCACATGTTCATAAGCTCGACATGAGAATTTAGAGTTATCATCTACACACTATTGTCCACGGAATCCCTCCGCAACGTTAATGTTATGCTACTTGTGATAAATCACCTCAACAATTACGGATTGAGGCTCAATAATCTAGCATTAGTATTACTAGCAATCTATTCAATGTGCACTTAAATATCATGCAAGCAATCCATGGTTATAAGCATAGTAGAAGACAAACAATAATACAATAATTGGAATAAAGAGTTACTTGTATAAAGACTCAAATCAAAATAGTTTCAAAATCATCCCAAACCAAACAAGAATTTAGCTACAAAAAGAAATCATGTTCTCAAAAGTTATAACACAACGAATAAAGGAGTTCAAAGTGCTCAAAATCAGAAAAACTAAACCCAATTGTCGCTGGTGGTGGTGTAGCTGTTGGTGATGATATTGTGGTGAAGCTTGAGTTGGTGTTGTTGCTGCGGAGATGCTGTTGGTGATGAAGACGTGGTGGTGGTGCTGTTATGCAGGTGCAGGTGCAGGTGCTGTGGATGCAGCTTGATGGTGATGAGAGAGGAGCAAAGCTCCTCCCTGATGGAGGTGCAAAACTGGAGGCGGTTTAGTCGAGAGATGTATGTATGAGATCCTTTATTTCTGTAGCTTAGGTCTTCTTTTATACCCCCAGTTTTTGCTGCGAGTTGGATTCTAACCTAACCCCCGCTCCTGATTTCTCTCCACTTCTCAAACGAGTATCAATCTCCACCATCAGTTTAATCAACGGCAGCTGCAACTACTGGATTCTCGGTACAGACACTTCCTAGATGGCTTCATTCTCTCCATTCCCGGTTCGATCCAAAACCTTCTCTAACCCGTTGTTATTGAACCCATATGACTTCTAAATCAAGTCCTAAAACCCTTGTAACACAACCCACAGACGACGACTACCCGCGTACAGAACCTTGGCAGCTACACATATAACTTAGTCACAGAACTGTCAGTCACTCACCTTCATAGCTGGATTCTTGGTAAAGAATTGACATCCAAATCCAGTAATCTCGCTGACTTCTCGTTGGCTTCTTACTCCCAAACAAACCCATCCCGTGGTATCTTAATCACTGGCTAACCCCTGGCAAAGACTTGCCAAAACCAGGTCTAACTGACGCCAAAGTTGGCACAGAAGAAATACTGGCAACTGGAACTGTCATCAGAACTTCTCACAAACACCTTGTGAGCGTGTTTCTGGTGGAATAGAACAAATTTCTTGTCGATCTCAGAACCCATTTTAATCTCCTTCCCTGTAAATTTCACACACCCATTCATTCATATTTCATTTGGATTCTGTCATGTCTTAATTCTCAGCAATTCAGCGTCTTAAACATTGGCTGCGAAGCTTGTTTTCCACTGTTATTTGTGGCCTGAACTGAACCCAAAATTCCTAACCAGTTCGAACCCAGTGTCATGTTTCTTCTCGTCTTCACTTCTCTACCCAACTTCAGTTCTTCTTCTTTGTTGTTTTGAGCTCCAGTTCCTAACCATCTCTCTGTCTAATTCCGTCCTACAAAAACCCAGCTGCACTCGTACTTCCTGGTGGTTTCAATCCCTGGTGCAGCCATCAAACCCTCTCTGTAACCCATGGCAAACGACTGAACCCCCATGGCTAAGACGGCAAGTTGGTTGTGGCCTGAACTCGGTGTGAGAGACTGCAATTCTGTAGTTTAGAGTGGACTCGACCTGTTCCTGTAATGTTATAGGGAGGTGGTGGCCCCGAGTAATGAATTCCGTCTGCTCCAGTAAATGTTGACTAAACTTCAGCGGCTGCCCTGAACTGAAAGTAAATGCGCTCTAGTAATGTTCTTAAGGGAATCAAATGGCTGCCTATTTATGGCTGCCTCCAGTAATTCCGTTTCAAACTCTTTTAAAGTCTCTAGCTTCCTGTTCATCATCTCCCAGTGTCACCAAGCAATGCTTTGCACTTCTTTTTGCTTCATTTTGTGTATCATGATTTAAATGTACCTGCAAAATAGAAAACAACGTGAAATAACCAATTTATGAGGCATTAGCTTAACTAAAGTGTATAAAAGAGGTACTCTTGAATAGGTGTATTAAGCACCTAACAGGTAATATCATAGAGCAGTACTAATGATCTCACCAACATATTAAACCCATTGATATGCTCAGAGCCAGGTCTCGCTTGATGGTACACGGTGGAGAATCAACAAAGACGTATCCTCATGGATTTCCTCTTAAATACGACTCAACATACGAGTCTTGGTGCAAACCTCGGAAATATTGAAGCTTCAGGCCGGTCCGGAGCTCTCTGAGAAGCATACACCAGCCTAAACAGGCCCAAGCGGACCTAATCCCAAGTTCAGGATGGTCTAGCATACCATGGATAAACACGCCATGACCTCAAGTGTGTTGTAGCATAAGCACTCACACCGCGACTAAGGCACAGGCTGCCCAAAGTCGACCTTGGCCAGATGCCAAAGCCATAAACGCCACATAGCATGGCACCACAAACCATGAAGTCACCATGGATCCACGAAAATCAGCCTTGGCCAAGAGGCCAAGGCCATGGCGTAAAACGCCACAAACCTACTTAGCCTTGGCCAAAGGCCAAGACCGTAACGAGAAGTATAACTGCAAACAGGCTGGCCTTGGCCAGGCCAAGGCCGTGGCGCCACAACAAGTGGACTTTGGCCAGAAGCCAAGACCGTGGCGCCATGACCCATGGCCACAACAAGTGGACCTTGGCCAGAGGCCAAGGCCGTGGCGCCATAAGCCCTGGCGCCACCTTAACACGACCAACGCCAAAAACACGTCCAAGCTTGGCCTTGGCCAAAAGCCAAGGCCGTGGCGCCATAGTCCATGGCGCCACAACAGGTTGGCCTTGGCCAAAGGCCAAGGCCGTGGCGCCAAGAGCCATGACAACACCATAACTAGCGCCAAAGCGCATTCAAACACTCATGGCCTTGGCCAAACAGCCAAGGCCACTCCTATACTCGTGTCCCGGAGGCACTACGCTCATGTTGGTCACGACAATTAGTCGTACGACCCTACTCTACTCAACTCAACTACACAATATCCGCGTATCACTTGCTCGAGACATCAAAACATCACACAGGGGGATAACTTTAGGGGTATTGGTCTGGCGGTCTACGACAGTTGAAAGAAACTGATGAAGATAGTGGACAGTTACGAGAAGATGGCGCGAGTGGGCATGTTCTACACGACTCAGGCAGTTACGGAAACCAACGCATGTCCTCCACTCCTCCACTCTTCCACGACTTCCACCTTCTCTGTCGAGAGATCAGGGTGAGTTCAAACTATAAATAGAGGCTTCCTCTATCTTCCAAGGCAGGAACGTTCAGAACACCTAGAACACACAAACAGAAACAACCAGAGCCTCAGAGAAAACACCTGAGAATCGAAACACGTTTCTAGCCTTGGAGATTTCTAGTCGACTTCACGACGGAGATCTTGAACTCTTACACCCAAATCACATCCTCAACCTGATCTCAAGTTTCTTCGCTGTTTCCCTCCCTAGACCAACCTCTATCCTCTCTGTGACCGAAGCAAGACGGGAACGACCATCCTTGGTTTAGGCTTGTCTTGTTCGACTTTGATCTTCGAGCACTACGAAAGTACCCAGAGACGGTACATTGTTTTTCCAGGTAAAAATAGCTGGAAAACTGAAAAAGTCATTATTGTATACCATGACGACTAAACGATAATTTGTAAAGAGGAAATTACGCAGAATAATTTTTTTCGATTTTTTGCATTGAGATAACTGCATTACATAAGAAAAGGTAGAACACATTACGTCATTTCTTTTATTAAGGGTGTTTGCCATTACATAATCTAGTAACTGTAGTCACTCATCATCCAAGACATTAATACATCGTCAGTGAATGTCGGAGTACGTCTCTTCACTACTTTATAACACTTCACATGTACATCCACTTACCATCCGGTGTTTCCCATAGGCTTAGAAATCTCTCATTCTGGAATTAGATGAATATAAAGTTAGTTAGTATGTAAACCTTAAATGAGGAAATATATATAAAATGTCTAGTTACTCATTTTCCACCTACAACAAGCTTGGAACTGATGTTCGTTAACCATTTATATAATTTTAACGTACTCTCGCGCATCCCCTTTGATTTGATCGAATGGGAAAACTAAGTATCTCTACCTGTGATATTTATAATTCCTATAGTGCTCTTATAATAATTCTTTAACCCTCTTCCAAAATATTAAGTAAATTTCATTGGTCGTTCATGGAAGGCCTTAATGAACAATTTTACGAGATACATATCATCTTTCGCATCCCATGCACCATATCCTGCAATTTTCTCACTTTGAAATGGAAAAAAAAAATAAAAAAAATAATAGAAGAATGTATACGATTGAATCTTTAAAGTTTGGGCGAATTTTGTTCGAGAGGGGTGTTCATTTATATAGATGATGAAGAAACCAATGGTCATATTTTTCGTAATTTACGTAAAGGTCGATACTACAAACCTGACGACTCTATACTCCTTTGAAGAAATGGTGAGAAGGATGTTATTGTAGTCACGATCTATGTGCGTAACCGTAACGACTTCTAGAAAAACCCACTAGGTGGTCATGGTTGTTTACACCAAACCATGACGGCTAATGGAGTTTTTTGGATAAAGTGGTTGTTTTTGGTACCTTAAAGTCATCATAATTTGGAGTGAAAACCGCGATGACCATAGAAACTACAAATAACGTAAATAAATTATGATAAAAAATCGTCGTGGCTTGCAGTACAACCATGACGACTTTTCATCACGGTGTAGGTTTTATGCACAAAGTCGTCATGGTCGATTATCATATCCATGACGAAAGCTGGACGTCGTCATGGTTGTTGGAATATACCGTGACGACCGTGGGTTCAAAATCTCCCTTAGCTGATTCGATGAATTTAACCAACAAACTTGACATTCATAGAGGTATACATTATTATTTTAAGCTCGTTAGAGCGGTTTTGTTCTTCGTTTGCTTCAAAAGGATATTCGTAATGATGAACATTTTTTCTTTATCCTATAATATGTTTTTATTATACAATATCTCCAATTGTGATTCGTCTTTAATGTTACTATAATCACAATTACCTTTAATGTTACTATAATTCAACATCTTCAACATCATTGATTTGAGAGATTACCCATTTCATTTTGAGGACTAGAAATAGAACCACTCATCTTTATAAACCTTTTATTCTTTTCTCAACACAAATAATTTTTATTCTAAATTTGTAATCCTAACGATAATATATAACTCTAATCACTTAAACGAAATTAACTCAACTAACAAACTAATCAAATTATTATTTCTTATTAAGAAAGACAATTTACCATTATTGCGAATATTAGGATAAGGGGAATTATTAGAGTAAGGGGAATTTAAATTCTTTCAGATTGACCCTGTTTTGGTTTCCAGTGAAATCTCCAAGAAAATTTGAGCCCCCAATTAATCCAAGTTTTGATTTTATGAAATGAAAATGAATCAGCTTAGGCTTTTATATATAGTGGAAAGGACCAGGGGTAGCAAGGCAATAACCAACAACAAACGTTGGATTTAGGGGGATTAGGGGTGGTGGGTGGTGGCAGTTTGGTTTTCTTCCCTTTTTACGGAGCAGTTTTTAATTTTTACGAAGCTTTTACATGTTCCACATTTGGGCCTCAAGCCCATATATTAGATCCTTACCACCCGTCTGTACCATAACAATTAACAAAGCTGCATAAGTTTACAAGAATTGGCTATAGTATATTGCCGTCTACTCTTTAGATTAACCTGGCAGGCTACTATGTACGTTAGACCATCAAATCCCATGTTAAATCTGTATAAATAAATCGAAGCTGCTACCCCCGCCCCCACCCCCGGTTGACTACCCACCCCACCTTGAACATACAGGGGATCGACTACTAATATACTAAGCCGGTAAGAACGTGACACGTTGGCGGGGGAGCACATTAAGTGGATGAATACAGATAGGCACATTAAGTGGATGAATTAACTAAAAACCTTTGGGTCATGCTGCTGTCCCACTTGACAAAACCTAGCAAATTGTTACTATTTCAATGTGGCGCGATACTCCTAAATCGTTGAATGGTAATTTTCCTGAGGTGAATCTCTTTGCAATGTGTTATTCGCAGTTATATACATTCAGACAGGCTTTAACCAAAGAAATGAACACCTCACTCTATTTCTTACGAATATCTGACGCGAAGGGAGTATCAATACGGCTTCATTTTTGCATGGCAGCCGGATCAACCGACCTGTCAATCGACTGGAGACATAATTGCTCTTTTATCACTCTTATTCCTAAGAAGGAGGATACTTGTACTCCAAGAGACTTTAGACCTTTGAGTCTCATAGGTATCGTATACAAGATTCTCTCTAAAGTATTGTCTGAAAGGTTGAAGGTTGTCATGCCTTACCTAATTTCTGATTTTCAAGGAGCTTTTATACATGAGAAGCAAATTCTTGATGGGGGTGCTTATAGCTAATGAGTGTGTAGATAGTAGATTGAAGGATAAAAATTCAGGAATTCTTTGTAATGTCGATATATGGAAAAAGCTTTCGACAATGTGGATTGGCAAGCTTTACTTTCCATTCTCCACAACCATGGATTTGGTGTCAAGTGGATTTCTTGGATCAAGTGGTGTATTTCCTCTACTCACTTATCTGTTTTGGTTAATGGTGCTTCGACCGACAAGTTTAAGCCATCCAAAGGCTTAAGACAAGGGGACTCTTTATCACCATATCTCTTCTTATTGGTGGTAGAGATTCTCTCTAAACTTCTAAATGATGCTGTGGAAAGAGGACAAATTTCTGGATTCAAAGTTGCCGAGAGTGGATCTATGATTTCTCACCTCCAGTTTGCCGATGATACTCTCATATTCATCAATGCAACAGTAGAGGAAGCTAGAATACTTTTTTATTATTCTAACTATCTTTGAAACTCTTACAGGTCTTAAGATGAACTACAATAAAAGCAAAATGGTTAGTATTGGTGCTGATGCTGTTATTGAAGATATTGCTAAGGAGCTTGGGTGTAGAACTGAAAAACTCCCAATCAAATACTTGGGACTGCCTATTGGTGCTGATTGGAGATGCTGCTCTGTGTGGGACAGTGTTCTTGAGAGAATGGAGCAGAAACTCGCAACTTGGAAGAAGAATTATTTAAACAAGGCAGGGAGGCTAGTGTTGATTAGAAGTTGTCTAACAAGTTTACCTGTCTACTACCTTTCTCTCTTCCACTTGCCAGTTGATGTTGAGAAGAAAATGGAAAATATTATGAGAAACTTCCTATGGGGTGCAGTGGAGAGTAAGAGGAAGATGGCTTGGGTGTCGTGGCCAAAGATTTGCTTACCAAAAGAAAATGGAGGTTTAGGTATTAGGAATTTAAGAATTGTGAACAAAGCACTCTTATCTAAATGGGTATGGAGATATACAAGAACGAAGACTGCATTGTGGAGGAGAATCGTTCAACAGAAATTTAAGGCGAAAGAAGATGTACTCATACCTACTATTGATAGCACTTCTCAATGTAGGAGTCTTTGGAAAAATCCAGTTAACATGATTCCTGAACTACAGCAACATACTGAATTCGGTGTAGGTAATGGCAAAGGTATAAGATTTTGGCAAGATAATTGGACTAATAGAGGGTGTATGAAAGACATATTTCCTGTTCTCTATGAAGCTTGCGACAATAAACAGGTAACAGTTAATGAAGTAGCTAATAATGGGAGTTGGAGGCTTCTAGGTTTTCAAAGCCGATTGAACGCTAATTAACAGCTGGAGTGGGACTTGTTGAGAAGGGATTTCGGAGTACCGGTTATGCGCAATGAAGATGATGCAGTGAAGATCTTAACTGATTTCAGCACCAAAAATTGCTACAATGCACTGGCAGGAAATTTAAATCCCTGTATGTTTCAGAGTTTTTTTGTGGAAAAGAGAAATCCCTAACAAGGTCAGTTTTATCATTTGGGCAGCCTTTCATAAATCACTCCCTACAAGGAGCATGTTGATGAGAAGAAGAGTACCTATTCCATCAGATTTGTGTGTTCTATGCAATCACCAGGTGGAAACTGACAGTCATATGCTATTGCATTGCACATATTCTTTTGAAGTGTGGAATTACTTTATAAGAGCTTTCCGCATTTCATGGCCAATGCCGGAGTCATTGCTGCAAGTGTTTGAAGCTTGGGAGTGGAATGTACTAAAAGGGAAAGGTAGAGATGTATGGAAGATACTCATATATGCTGTTATTTGGAATATTTGGCTGGAACGTAACAATCGTGTATATGGTGGAAGAAAGAAGAATGCAAGTGAGATTATATATCAAATCAAGTAGACTACTGTTCTTTGGAGTTGCGATTCTGAGCTGTTTAGATGGATGCCGGCTAGTGTAATTACGCACAACTGGGAAAGTGTAATGCAAATGTAAACTTTGCATACTTATGTGGTTCCTGTGTGGCCTGGTTGCCTGTTCTTTGCTTGGGTTTAAGAGCAGTTAATTCATATACCAAGGCCATGGTTTCGGTTCTTCTTGAGGATGTGTAAGTACTGTTCAGTACTCTGTACTTTTACCATGTAACTCTTTTTTCATTTTCAA
>JAJJMA010324730.1:0-46093 GCA_023529015.1 Papaver nudicaule
GTGATCCTGTAATTCCGCTGCGCTAGGGGTGCCAATTTCCCCAACAGGAGGGTGTAGACATATGGTCCTTCAAATATAACGAAACAGATAATTCTTCGGTGGAAAATGGATATGAATCTTGGAGTTGGAATTTGGAGTTCAGTGTACCGTTCCCGTACCTAGTTACCCAGTTCGATAAATATAAGCCGTTTGCGCTGGCTCACAACGAATAATGAAGTTCTGTTGTGGTTCAATAACACGACTCTTTGTTGTTATGATTCCAAAACCAACACATTTAGCAAAATTTTGGAGGGGGATGATGAAGTGCGTTATCTTCGAGGAATTCCTCATGTTAAGAGCTCTGTTTCATTGAAAGGGCTCGGAATGAATTCTAAGATAAAAAGATATGCAAATAAGGTGAAGAATAAATCTAGCCAATGTGTGGCAGTCGAGTGCAAGCTCCCTCATTCTCCATGTTCGACGAATCCATGTTCAGTAAATGGCTTGAGTCATGCTCATGAATATCCCAGAGTCAGTTGATGTCACTTTCCAGAAATTTATACACACACAGACTACTAGTCTATTACCCATTCTCTCGGTGATATCATTCAAAGACTATGTCGGATCTACCGGACAAGCAAGAGCATAACATCAGTGTTTCCCTCACTAGTCGCAATAAGAGCACATCGCATCTCTCTTGTTGCTCAGCTAAAAACGTTGGCGCTTTAGTAGGATGCCTCGAGCGCTTTTGGCGCATCGTGGAATCCTGAGGCGGCAATAAAGGCGTGCAAGGCGGTTCTCTTCGATAAAATTTATATTCTTAGTTGTGATCGGACAAATATGAAAAGAGTCTATAAAATCTTCTTTCCATCTTTGGTAGTTTTTGACAGCTAACTTTTTTCTTGATACAGTTGATTGACAACTAATCGTGAATACTTGTTTCCTTCCCCTATGAATTGATTGATACTATTAAATGTTGGTTTCCATATTTGATAGGTTAAATATTCTCTGTTAACATTATATTAAAAAGTTGACGATGAAACCAGTGTTGATATTCTTCCTCTTCCTGTTCTTTCTTCTTCTCCTCGATGAAGATATGTTTGAATTTATTGTTGTTGATGATGAAGAGCTTGTTTCTTAGTTGTGTTCAGTTAGACTATTCCAGGTTTTGATTTATGATAATTTCTCAAAGCTAAACCTGAGTATATTAATACAGTGGTTAAGGTGACGCCTACGTCGTGACTAAGTCGCGCTTAAGTCGCGATACGTGAGGCGTTTGGCTTGACGCATCGCACCTCAAACAACATAGGGTCACATGCGTACATAAACCTTACCCACTCAGGCAGGGACAGACGTACTTGCCTTGGACTCCCAGTCCCATAATCTAAGTTATGCAACCCGTCTATGTCCTTCAAACTACTAATATTGTTTGATTGCTTCACATAGCCTTGGCTGAATCCCTCATTGCTGGTACCAATACAATTAGCTTCATAGTATGCATTGGGAAATTTTTACCATTTGGGAATTGGGATTCGTCTTTCTTTCGATTTCCTAAACCTTTTGGAATTGTTTTTCTTTCTTTCTAGTATTTATTTTGTGCGGTAATCAGTCAGAGTCTGCCTATTTTTTTGTAGAAACTACCAATTAGTCCTAATATGAGACTTTATATTTCAGTTTAGTCCTGTGAGCCAAACAAGATTATTATTTAGTCCTAAAAGTTTTTTGTTTGGTCATAATATTTCTATTTAGTCCTTTTTTTTATTGTTTGGTCCTTGGGTGAACGTTATCCACGCGGATTGACATCATCATCCTTTTTAATATTACAGAAATATTATTTTATCCTTTATTATTTGTTCTTTATAAAACTAATGAAAATTTATTAAAAAATTAAATATCTCAAGAACTACAATTCGGAATTAAACAAATTTTATATATTCCGAAAGTTCTTGACGAGATCTATACAACGAGTAGCATTGTTACTATGTTTCGAAACTTTTTTTTTTTCACGTTACCCGGTGGCGGATTTCATTTCAGAAAATGAAGTGTACTAAAACGGATTTCATCTCATACTATGAAGTGCTAAAATAGATTTCATCTCATACAATGAAGTTCTAAAATAGATTTCATCTCAAAATATGAAGTGGTAAATGAAATTCATCTCAAAATATGAAGTGGTAAATGAAATTCATTTCAAAATATGAAGTAAATTGAATTCATCTAAAAATATGAAGTGATAAATGAGATTCATCTCAAAATATGAAGTTAAAAGTTGAATTCATCTCAAAATATGAATGATAAATTAATTTCATCTCAAAATATGAAGTTAAAAATTGAATTAATATCAAAAATATGAAGTTAAAAATTGAATTCATCTCAAAATATGAATGATAAATGAACTTCATCTCAAAATATGAAGTTCAAAATGAATTAATATCAAAAATATGAAATTAAAGATTGAATTCATGAATTTCATCTCAAAATATGAAGTTAAAAATTGAATTCATCCCAAAAAATGAAGTACCATTACCGGTAACGTAAAAAAAAATGTTTCGAAACATATCAACAATGGTACTCGTTGTGAAGATCTCGTCAAGAGCTTCCCGAATATATAAAATTTGTTAATTTTCGAGTTATATTTTGGGAGATATTTTTTTTTAAAATGAGATAAAAGATAAGGAAAATGAAAGTTATTATACTTTTTTAATAACAAAGGACTAAAGAGAAAAGTCACTTTTGTAATAGGACTAAATGGATATAGATCCACCTAAAAAAATGACTAAACAGTTTTTTCCCCTATTTTTTTTCTGTCCATAACTCAACAATAATATCCTGGCTTAATCTGGCCCCATAGTGGAGTATTTGGCCCCATGAAAATTTATACCCATCTAGGGTGAGTTGTTATGGGATGTCTAAAAATTGAGAAATATACTAAATTACCCTTCACTACTAATATAACCTAATTTTATTTTATATCCATAACCACCACTTCATTATCAATAACCTTCCCCTCCTTCATTGTTGCTCCACCACCACCATTGATGCCGCCTTCATCACCACCACCACCACCACCGCCGCCGCCAACTTCCTCCATATATCTCACTAAGCCAACTAAAAAAAGACTGGAAAAAAAAAAAAAAAAAAAACACCACCACCGCCGTCTCCACTCCTCCCACCACCACCCAGAATCGGTGTATGTAGTTGAAAATATATACCGATTGTTGTTGGTCTCGAACAACAATCGTTTTTCTGTGTTACAATTAACTAACGATTATTATTCACAGCAACAATCGTTGAATATTAAGTACTTTATATACCGATTATTGTAACTCTGAATTTTTTGAACCTTTACTGGCATTTCAAAATCGTTTTATGATATGCATATTAAACACCGATTATGAATTTTTTCTAAAATGAAACAACCCAAAATCGGTACTTAAATTGCACAACAACAACCGATTTTCATAAATCGGCCTATATTATAGACAAATACAAACGATTATTATAATCGGTTTTTATATAGTAATATGTTTACCGATTATTAAGACGTTTATAAACATAATCGGTTTTTATATAGTCATATAAGCACCGATTATGGGCATTTTTAAAAACAGAAAAACTATTTTTTTTTCATTTGAAATCGGTGATTGTTGGTGTACTTAAAAACCGATTGATGTATACAATCGGTAAATACTCATTGACATAAACACCGATTAAGTTTAGGTCCGCCCAGAATCGGTACATATACACAAATACAATGACCGATTATTTAGTAAAACCAGAATCGGCATATACAATTACCACATGATGGCCGATTGTGAGAAAAAAATCATTTTCAAAACAGACATTTGTTCACAGCAATTGATCCAAACCCCAAATCCATTCACCCAAAATCGCAACAGATCCGTTGCAACCATTTATGTTTACAATCGATATACATCAAACAAAACAAAAAAAAGCAAATAAAATACAAATGAGTTTTAACAGTAAAATAAAAAACAAATCTATTGTTTTCTGCTGTGTCCGCCATTAACAATAGCAGTCATCACCTCACCTTGTTAGTAAGTTCAAGAATAGTTCTAATCACCTAGAAACCTGTGGACCAGATGGAACTGCGGGATGCAAGGTATGTTTCTTTTTTTTTTTTAATTGGGGTAATTGTGAACTAAGATTTGAATTTCAAATTTGTACTAAGATCTACATCTTAGTTCGGATCTGGGCAGTTGAATCGCGAGATACACAGAAGAATAGTTCATATCTGGGCAGTTGAACCGCGAGATACACATGAAGAATAGTTCATATCTGGGCAGTTGGTAGTGGTGGTGGCGGTGGAGGTGGTTGGCGTTGGTGGTGGTAGCAGCAGTTGTTGGTGATGGTAAATGGTGTTTTTAGTTCCAGATCTGTTTTTATATATTTGGTGGTGGCGGTGGCGGTGACGTTGCAGTTGGTGGTGGTGGTGGCGGCGGCGGCAGTGAGAAGAAGAAGAAGGAGAGAAGAAGAAGAAGAAGAAGAAGAAGGAGAGAAGAAGAAGGAGAGAAGAAGAAGAAAAAAAAATGATTTTAGTTTAGTTAGGTTAAGGTATTATGTAGGGTTAGGTCAAGACATTATCTAAATAGGTAAGGGTAAAACAGTCATCTTTTATAAGGAGTTTTCCGATTTTGCTATATAACAACCGCCGGAATTATTTTTTCATGGGGCCAAATACTCCAAAATGGGGCCAAATTTAGGAAGGAATAATATATCAGCGAGCAGCAGCGCTTTCATACCTTTTTCTTGCATTATTTTTGGTATAATGGAAGGTCTTCATGAAGATATATTATCAAAAATTCTTTCCCACATTCCCCGCGACTCCGTCTTAAACTGCAAACTTGTTTCAAAAACTTGGAACACTCTCCTCTATCATAAAAGGCTAGAAGTTGGTATCCTTTTATGTGTTGCGTCAGCTAGGGAAAGAAACGTTCAACTTCACTATGGATATTATGATGAGATTATTAAGATTACCGATCATGAGAATTTTACGTACAAAACAATAGAGAAAATCAAGCATCCAGGCATTAATAAGCCAGAAGACATAGATATCATGGTTGGTTCTTGCAATGGTTTGGTTTGCTTCTTAGTACCCCATCATCGTGTTGTAGACCCTGTCCACATCTGCAATCCATTCTCTGGTGAATACGTTAACCTTCCGAGAATAAACAGCAAGAAAGGTCTCATAGTAAGCGGATTCGGGTACAATTGCTCAGCAGACAACTACAAAGTTGTCAGAATTCACTACCCCAACCGGCTAGGTTACGGCTCGCCTCGTAGTCCAGGGCATGTCCAGATATATACCCTGGGAAGTGGTGACAGCTGCGGGTGGAGAAATCTTGAAGACATCAACTATTCGTTGGCTTACAATGGTACCTTTGTGAATGGATCCATTTATTGGCTTGACTTGATGGACAAGAAAATTGTTGCCTTTGATCTCGCAGATGAAGAATTCCGACTACTACCAACGACACCACCATGTTTCGTTCACGCCAAGTACACTAACTATCGACTCGCGGTGTTGGGTGGGCAGTTGTGTTTTGTTCATCACAAGTGGAAGGAGGGTGTGGACATATGGTCTTTCAGAATTAAGCAGTCGGATAAACCTGCGGTGGCCGGCGGAAAGGGGTATGAATTTTGGAGTTGGAGTTTGGAGTTCAGAGTACCATTTCCGTACCTAGTTACTCAGTTTGATTCCTTTATGCCGTTTGCCCTCACAACGAAGAATGAAGTTCTGTTGTGGTTCAATGACAAGACTCTCTGTAGTTATGACCTGAAAACCGATACGTTTGGTGAAATTCTGGTTGGGGGTTATGAAGTGAAGTATCTTCAAGGAATTCCACACGTTAATAGCTCTGTTTCACTGAAAGCTCTTGGAGCAAATTCTAAGATAAAAAGATATGCCGATCAGGTGAAGGATCATAAATCTAGCCGATGTTGCAAGCTTTTGTAATCAACCGGGCTTTTCTATTGTGGGCCTGGTAACATTGTATTGGGCTTGTCCCATTTTTTCTCCCAGTCTTAGAACTATTTTGCTTATTGCAATTCCTACGGAAAAGGTATTAAAAACAAGTTTACCTGTCCACGTGGATGATATAAGTGGGTTTTTCTACGATGGTAAAACAATATAGCGGCATAGTTGGAGCCTCACGGCGTAAGAAATGCCTAGTGGCACAAGTTGTGCCACCCTGCATAAATTGTGTCTCCACAACGCCTACTTTTGGTATTTACTTCCCAACCATTTCACCACTCAAAAAAAAAAAAAAAAAAAAAAAAACACCCCACCTATTTCTCTTCTTCTTTGTACATATAAAGGTTGATTGATATGGAAATGCTTCATACTTTCAATGAAGAACAAGAAACGTATCTGAGAGTTTTGCAATAGTTGAATGAAGAAGACGAAGCTGCTAGAAGGCGTCAAACAACAAAGGCCTGAATAGCAGACCTGGAGTCAGAGAGTAACCAAACTGTCTTTCAAGTATTGACTATAGTGCCTTGCTCTTGGGATTTTTGCGTTCATTCTACCTCACACCCCCAATGGGTATTCCTGAAAGTCCACATGAAAAAACAATTTACAAGCTGTCTATTTCCAAAAAAAATTATATATGAAATTGCCATGATCTAACATTATCCTTTTTTCTTTGATCAATCCATGAACTAACATTACCTTGTCACAACATTTAATCAAATAATTTGCCAAGTTTCTGTCTATCTGTTCTAATTATGATGTCGGGTTGACAAACTAAGTTAATTCCCATCTCAAGTCTGAGTTTTTTGGTATTGCAAACTCTTTGTAAGGTATTGCAATATTGCTTTCTTCAAACCAAAGCAAAGACAAAACATACTACAAAATCAAATAAACAAAAAATGGGAGAATTAGGCGAAATGATCAGTAAGCTTGACCTGGTTCATGGGGATCCTTACATGGAATTAGTGCTTCAACAACGGATCCAACCAATATTCAAAGTACCAAACTGTATCAAAGAAAGAAATAAAAAAGCATACGAGCCACAAATGGTGTCTATCGGTCCATATTATTATGGGAAAAAACATTTAATTCCAATGCAAGTTCACAAGAGAAGAGCCTTAATTCATTTTCTTAGGAGACAGCCGAACGTACCTGCTGAATCTTATACAAAGAAATTGAAGGAAAGTGTGAAGGAGTTGAGGGAAAGTTACGAGCAACTTGAGTTGATGGAGACATGGCAGGACGACGATCGCTTTGTTCAACTCATGCTGGTTGATGGAGTTTTCCTTTTGGAGTTCTTATCTGTCATGAGAGGTACTCAGCGCAGCCATGATTACGCTAATATTGACCCTATATTTGGAGAGCGTGGACATGCTTTGATCTATAACTCCTTGAAACAAGACCTGCTGTTGTTGGAGAATCAGTTGCCTTATCAAGTACTCTCTATACTGCTATCCGTTTCAGGAGTAGAAGAAGAGGTACACAAATCAAACTTCTCATCATATTCTCTTTGTTGGTTTCCTCATACCCGGTGTGTTTTACTAGATTCTCAACTGCCTAATGTTCAAGCATAACATGCCTTTGAGACATCGAAAAGAATGTGAAAAAATATCATGGCATTAACTGTATGGATGTGTTTATTGCAGGCTATAGATGGTGCCCTATCTTGGATTATGTTTGCTCCAAGAATAGATCCAGGATGTCACTTGTTAGACATGTATATGAAGGGGTTACTAGGAGGTAGTGGCCAACAAAATGAAGATCAGAGGATAAACATAGTAAGACATTCCGCATCGGCCCTTCATAAGTATGGTGTCCAATTCAAAACTGTTGGAAGCTACGATGAGATCAGGTTCAACAAAAGCACAGCTACTCTGAAACTTCCCCCATTTGAGATAAATGAATACAGCATCTCTACATTTCTCAATTTGAAAGCATATGAGCTTCGAGGTGACAGCAACACCAAGGAATTGAGTTCTTACATACAACTCCTGGACACTCTTGTCGAATCAGCCAACGATGTAAGTTTGCTGCGATCCCGAGGGATCATAGTTAGTTCTTTGGCTAGCGATGATGCTGTTGTAGAAGTGATGAAGGAACTTAAAAAGGATACACTATTAGATGGGAATTGTAATCCTAGTCTTGTATTGAAGGAGGTGAATGAATATGTTGAAGGAAAGCCTAAATGGAGTTGGTTCCTTTCTTACTGGCGTTCGATAGTTGGAGCTGCAACTTTTTTGTTAGTACTCACCCTTCTGCAGACAGTTTACTCCATTCTAAGCTTTCACTTGTGTAAAGAAAAGTAAGTTATGTTTTGAAACACTAGCGAAAAAACTTCTTACATGAGCATTTTGCTCTGAGACCGGTCGTAGACAATGCCTTAACGTAATTGTCATCCTTCAAATCCTGATATAATATAATAAATTTGGTTTAGCTTGAATTGAAATACAACTGTTCAATCATCACCTGGAAGAAAAAGTTATGCTTCACATTATAAGATGCTGAAAGTTTATAGTATCAGTTGGGATTATCTTTTTGTGCACATATAATACGTATGAAGTAGTTCACGATACCAGAACGTATGAAGTAGTTCACGATACCAGAAGTGCTTCTTCGTGTTGTCCAATCGTAGATTGTCAACCACAAGGGCATGGGATTCAGGCACTTTACAGAACAACCAGTCCAAAGAAAAATTGAGGATAAATTAGAGGCGTAGATTGTTAAATTTAAAGTTGTAGATCCTACAACAGTTTAGCAACAGCAATTAGCAATGTAGAATGTTCACTTCACGCATATTATTGATAAGAATATATGAAATGCAAGAGAGAATTTGATTTTACAATGGTACAAAGGATAATACTACTAATAACATCTCAGGGTTCTAGACAGAACTACTCCATTAAGGCTCCTAGACTTACTGAATGACACAAATACTTGGTGATTGGGCAAACAAACTGTCTTAGAATTCCATAACCTGTATGCAGATCTTAGCCCTCGTGATGTGGGACTTCTCTAACAAGCGCTATACAATTAAGAACAGATAAAAACCACTATACAGATCTCTCATAACTTCTCAAGAATCTCTCTTTCCCGTCGCAGCAGCACTTCTGCAAAGGATTCCTCTTGCAGTTTGGTTCATCCTTAACCCCCTAATCACTCTATCTAAAAGGGAGTTTTTTAAAGGCTGCAAGAGTAAATTCCATCTCTTTTCTGGACTGGGGCACATTCTTTGACATAATCTCCGTGTAGTTCACAATCTGGGCAGGAAAATACAATTATTATCAAACTGCAAGAGGAATATTTTTTCAAGTACTAGTTACAAATGCACATAGCTATTGTTGCATACTTGAAGTTTTTCGAAGTTCCGGCGAGAAATATTGTTCTCGAAAAACCTCATCAATTCCCCACTCCTATCGCCGACTCCAATAAAGATAATTGACAATGGGTACTCTCTGCAACAACAAAAAAAATGTTTCTCAGAACATGTCCCGGAAAAGGATGTAGATTAGCACAGAGTTAAAAATCAAACAATTGACCTTGCATTCTTGATTGCATCTACGGTATTTCGCTCATGGCAGCTTAACTGGCCATGCTCAGTATATTTACACCTATACACCTGTGACCATCAGTATTATCAAAAATTAGCACTAAGTAAAGCATTTAAATAAATTACATAGAGATAAACTTGTCAGATTCACAACTGAAGCCTCCTCCTATATGCATACTATGTTACAAATTTTAAGCAGGGATAAAATGTCAAGGAAAAAAAGAGTTACCGGCCCATCAGAAATTATCAGCAAAACGTAATGCTTGCCCTGATTCATCTTGGTTATTTCAATAGCCTTATCAATAATAGGAGCGAAGGTCTTGTGACCTGCCACAGGAAAGCAAAACTTAAGCAAGGACGCATATGATGAGCATAACTTCCCCTAAAGCTTTTTGCTTTTTCCATCTGGAAAAGAACCTTTTTTATCATTTTATACTTCTATATCTGTCACTTTTGAACTCTCCAAACTTACCTGCGAGTAGTAGATCAGGCACTATCTGTCTATATCGGGATAATGCTTCGTCAAACCCATTACAGGGTTTGTTCTCTGGGTTGAAGCTGAATACACTTGTATCGCGTGTGGTTGCTGTAAAATGCGCATTTTCATAAAACCATTACCTTGTGATCCAACAGTATTAACGAAAAAATAGAGAAAGGAACAGAACAGATGCATCAAACAGATCACATACAATCACCGAATCCGAAACAGGACACCGGCTTATCCTTGGCCGCTCTTCCTACAAGTGATATTATGTCCTCGTAGGGGTTTTGGATACCATCTCTAATTTGATGCAAGTTGTTGCCATTGAAAGATATTCTACCTAGCAATCGAATTCAAAACAGTTGGTTTAATTAGTATTTAACAGTAGATCATGCATGCATGACACAAACACGAGTATATGTAAAGAAATTCACAACTAACAATGACAATATAACCAACCTGTCTGCTCATTGGTTTTTGTGAAATCGAATCCAACTATGAGTTCAGTATGTGGAAGAGCATCTTTGATCTACGAAGAACAAGCATCGACATTATCAAAAGACAATTTTCAGAAGTGAAATCCATCCTGTGATCAGTGTAGAATAAACACGTTTTTCAAATCGAAAAGAGCACCATCAACTGGAGCAGCCCCAAATGTGTTCAAATTGGAGCTGCATTTTATCAAAGTATATAAATATATATCTGCCTCTGCCACCAAATGCCACTGTATTCGTCTGTGATTTTGACTATCTATCACAGAGATGGTTTTAGAAAGACAATGGGAGAGAGCTTGGTTACCTTTTCCAACGAATCACCATCGCCAATGGTGGAGACATTATTCGATTTAGGCCTCCTTCCAACTGAAATTCCCAAGACACTCGCAGCGATCCTTTTCCAGATTTTCTGGAACTTAACACTCTCACTTCTAGAATGCATAATTCCTTGAGATCACTGATGTGCGAACAGATTAACTGTGGCGTATCAGAAAGGCGGCTTGAAGACACTACAAAGTGGAAAAGAATCTCATGTACAGTGTTTCTCTGGTGGATTAACGATGAACAGAATTCAACCATATATATATAGTATTTTTTTTGGTGCACATATATATTTTGATATCAAGTCTCAATCCCAGATATGATTCATGTGTTGCTCAAGTCAATCAAAAATACATCCAATTGAATCTAATGTTTTACTTTCCTTCCAGTTATTGTATTTGGAACCATTCCAATGTTTATACAATGTCAAACTTCTAAATGTCAACCCCTTGTGAAGCAACTGCATTGAAACAGTATATTTGTACCTACTATTAGGGCCCTTTCAATAGTGCTGTTGTCTTAAATTGCGCTGGTGTATCTATGGTTGGGGATGGCGCACCTAATGGACTGTTTCCGGACCGTCCTTTTAGACCGCCTCTAGCAGCTCCGTTACAAATAAGGATTTCTCTTGTTAAGGTTCAAGTGGCCTGAGTTTTGTGACGTGGTGTAACATGGTTCATATGGAGGTCTCAATCTTCAATGATGCAATGGCTCTCGCTCGGACATTGTTATTACAAAATATAGGTCCCCAATCTTCTGTGATGGCAACGGCTCGGACATTTTTGTTACCAATAAGGAATTTATTGTCATGGGTCAAATGGCCCGAGACATGGTAACATGGTGCATATGGTGCTATAGTTTCAAAATGGTCACTAGTTATCATCCGATGACTTTACTAGCACACAAGTTATATGTATTTTATCTCTTATTAGCCCGGCTATTTTGAGGGCGAGCACTTTTTAATAAGGGCGAGTACTACTTCAAATATCCCATCCCAGTTTATAAGGGGTGCTAAAACTTTGTGCAAATACTAAAAAGTCCCTACACTAATCTTACTACTAATTTAACTACATAACTAATCAAAAAACACCCAAACAAATATATATCATTATCAACAAACGCTCTTCTTCTCTCTACTTCATTTCTTCATCTCTAAAATCCAAAAAAAATAAACTTTAACAACTTCGAAATTCGTAACACTAAATTTTACTACTAATCTTACTACAAAACTAATAAAAAACACTCAGACAAAAACCATCTTCTCTATATCATTAACAACAAACAATCTTCTTCTCTCTATTTCATTTCTTCATCTCTAAAATCCAAATTAAACTTTAACAACTTCAAAATTCGGATTTTGAAACTTGGTTTGTTGATTAACTTACAATACAAAGATGAAAGATGGTTGGTCAAACATAATCGAAGGATGCTCCAATGAGGAGCTTAGTTCACTAAAAACACTATGATTTGTATGAAAAATGCTCAATTTTTACAGAGACAAAATCGTCAAGGTTTTGTCTTAAAATCATGACGATTGTTCTTGACTGTAGAAAAATCGTCATGGTTATATCATCGACCTTGACGATTTTTCATGTTTTTTTCCCAGAGATTTCATGATTTAGACAAAGGAAAATCAAGAAAAAAACCAAAAAAAACGTCAAGGTTTTGAAGGTTTCCTTGACGATTTTTTTGTCACGGTTTTCGCAACGCTTATAAACGTTGCTATATCTGTTAGTCACGGTCTAATTTTTTTGCAATGAAGTCTATGTTTCATCGATTCAATGAAGTTTTTTGGGTTTTTTTAAATCTTAGATAGATTGGATATGTAGTAGTGATTAAATAGTTAGTAGGGATGAAGAACTATGAATTATGAATGTTTGTTTTGAATGTGAAGGATGATAGTAATTATTGATGACCGAAACTTGATGAAGATCATCATGATTTTTGATAATGGAGATAGTCTTGATGAAGATGATAGTGATGAATTAATCATATCATTAATTTTTACTAATCAAATGGAGTTAACACCTAATCATATATCATTAATCTCTACTAATCAAGGGTTGTTTTGTATTTAAAAAAATATATTTATATGGGATGACCTTTTTACTTCATTGTAACCCTATTTTGGATTAGCCCTCGCCCTCATTAAAAAAGGCCTCGCCCTCAAAATAGCAGGCTTATTAGGGGGGGATCATTATTTATAGTATAAATGGAAATATGCCAATGCTCATTCTGCCGTCATGAATCTCTTATTATTGTTTTATATTTATGAAACATAACCATCAATTTCTTAGAAGATACTACCTATCGTCCCCTACCTTTTGCCCCCAACTGAACAATTATATTTGCGTCTTTTATTTGTTTACAAAGGTCGGTTTAAGAAAGCCGGCAGACTATGGTTTAAAAAGTGAATTCCTTCGCAAGACACTATTCTATGTGTTTTACCAATCCTTTTGTCTCAAGAGAGAAAAAGTGTGGTCTGATCTCGACTGTTTGATCTGAATTCATGCATATTCAATATCTAAAAAATGTCTCCTAGGCTAAAATCTAAGGTTGATGTACTATACAATATACACAGAACATTCTAGAATATTATCCTAGGATAATATATATACAAGATACGTAAAGATATGCAGATATTCAAGGTACAATATACGTATCCTAACACCCCCCTTCAGACTCAAGGTGGTGCAAAACCCATCTTGAGTCTGGAAACCAGAAACTGCAAACGTGCAGCAGTAAGAGTTTTAGTAAAGAGATCAGCTAGTTGAAATTCTGACTTGACATGTGGGAGTACAATGGTTCCTTTCTTGTAGTGATGCCTGGTGAAATGACAATCGATTTCGATATGCTTTGTTCTCTCATGAAATACGTCATTATGCGTTATCTGGATTGCTGCCTTGTTGTCACAGAAAAGTTGTGTAGGTGTAGACATGTAAACACTCATGTCACAAAGAAGCCATCGTAACCAAATGATTTCTGCAGTAGCATGAGCAAGTGCCCTGTATTCTGCTTCAGCACTCGAACGAGACACAACAGACTGCTTCTTGCTTCTCCATGAAATAAGTGAGTCACCAAGAAAAACACAGTAACCAGTTATAGATCTTCTATCAGTGACATCTCCTGCCCAGTCAGAATCTGAATATCCACGCAAAAGAAGATCTGACTTAGATGAGAACTGCAAACCTTGATTCAATGTTCCTTTGATATATCGTAATATTCGAAGAACTGCAGCATAATGTGACTAACAATATGCACTGCATGACTAATATCTGGTCTTGTGATAGTAAGATAATTGAGACTTCCAACCAGTTGACGATACAATGTAGGATTAGGTAATGCAACTCCATCAGAATGATTGTGCTTCACATTTAACTCAAGAGGTGTATCAACAGTTTTGGTATCTGTAATTCCTGCACGTTGAATAATATCGAAGGCATACTTTGCTTGAGAAATAAAATAGCCACTGGACGATTTTTCAACCTCCAAACCAAGGAAATAGCTCAATGAACCAAGATCTTTCATCTTGAAACATGTACTCAGATGAGTTTTCAAATCTCTGATTCCTTCCAAGTCACTACCTGTAA
Source organism: Papaver nudicaule (assembly GCA_023529015.1). NCBI lineage: Eukaryota > Viridiplantae > Streptophyta > Magnoliopsida > Ranunculales > Papaveraceae > Papaver > Papaver nudicaule. The sequence goes on from JAJJMA010324730.1 coordinate 14,405, forward strand.
TGACCATGTCTTCTACATACAATAACAAGATCACAATTCCTGTTGATGAAGAACGGACAAACATTGCAGAGTCATGGAAACTCTGAGTAAATCCATACTCAATTACTGCTGTACTGAACTTCTCAAACCAAGCACGAGGTGCTTGTTTGAGTCCATAAATAGCTCTGCGAAGTTTGCATACATGTTTTGGTGCATGAGGCAAACCTGGTGGTGGCTGCATGTAGACTTCCTCTTCCAATTCGCCATGAAGAAAGGCATTCTTCACATCCATTTGATGAAGACCCCATTGACGTCCAGCAGCAACAACAAGCAAGGTTCGTATTGTCACCATACGTGCAACTGGTGCAAAAGTTTCCTCATAGTCTACACCATATTGCTGTGTATTACCTCTTGCAACAACTCTTGACTTATGTCTTTCTACATTTCCATCAGACTTTGTCTTGATTTTATATAACCAACCACTACCGATGACTGAATTTCAAGGAGGGAGATCAACCATATCCCATGTACCAGCTTGGTCATGTGCCAGCAATTCCTCATCCATTGAGTGTTGCCAAACTGGACTTTCAGCAGCTTCTCTGTAAGATTTTGGCTCATGTAAAGCCACAATAGTCGACAAAGAACAATGATAATCAGCATACTTTGCAGGTGGCCTTCGATTTCTTGGTGGTATATTAACAACTTCATGAACAGGATCTCGTGTGGGAGCAGCATCAGATGGTAGAGTCGTAGAGTGGTCATTATGATGAGTTTCCGATGGTGGAGTAATTTCAGACAATGAATCAGATGGTAGATTGAGAGTATTTTCATGAACTGACTCTGACACTGGAGGGAATGAATCTGTGAATGGATCTGAGTATGTGAACTCTTCAAGCAGTGAGGATTTAGAGCTAGGCAGTGACCAGAATGGAACTTTCTCCCAAAATGTTACATGTCGAGAAATGCGAAGTTTTCTATTTTGTGGATCATAGCAACGATAACCTTTCGGTTCTATACCATACCCAAGAAAGACACAAATGACATTCTTTTGGATGAGTTTACTTCTTTCATGCTCAGGAAGTAAAACAAAACATGTTGAACCAAAGACTTTGAGCTCAGAATAGTTTGGTGTGTTACCAAAGAGACGCTCAAATGGAGATATTCCACCTATGACAGCTGAGGGAATACGATTGATTGTATAAACAGCTGTAAGAACTGATTCTCCCCAGAAATTCGATGGTACTGACGCTGAAATCAATTGTGTTCTAGCTGTTTCAATGATATGACGATGCTTACGTTCTGCAACTCCATTTTGTTCTGGAGTTTCAGTGCAAGATAGCTGAAGAATAGTGCCTACAGATTTAAGGAAATCTCTAAATGGATTGGATATGTATTCACCTCCCTGATCAGCACGAAAGGTTTTGATTATTTTTCCAAACTGAGTTTTAATCATGGTTGAGAAGTCAATGTATAGTTTAAGAAAATCTGCTCTTGAACTGAAAGGTAAACCCAAGTGTAACGAGAATAATCATCTATGAAACTAACATAATAAAAAGATCCTCCTTTAGAGACAATATGAGATTTTCCCCAAACATCAGAGTGAACAAGTTCAAATGGTGCAGTTGAAACTGAAGTACTGAGATTAAAAGAAAGAGTTGGTTGTTTAGCCAGTTTACAAGAAATGCAGCTAGGTTCTCTTTCTATCTGAGTTTCTCCTAACAAACCCTTATTGATCATATACGAAAGACGAGGAAAAGAGACATGTCCTAGTCTAGAATGCCAAGACATGAATGGAGATATATGATTAGGTGGAGTGGTAGTTGTAGCAAGAACATGACTCTTGATCTCTGGTGGAACAACTAGAAACTGGAGTTGAAAGAGACGACCAACTCTACGCCCTATCCCAACTAGCTTCCCTGTTTTGAGATCCTGTATACCACAACCAACAGAAGAGAAGATGGTATTAAACCCTTGATCACACAGTTGACCAATAGAAATAAGATTCATTGTGATTTTTGGAACAAGTAGGACATCCGGTATACATATGTTATTTGCTTGTTTAATCATACCAATATGACTAGCAACAACCACTGATCCATCTGTTGTATGTATCTTTGGTGATACAATAGGATGTAAATTATCAAAGAATTTTGAATCATATGTCATGTGATTGAATGCTCCTGAGTCCAAGTACCAACCAGTTGAGAGAATGCCTGATTGTGTAGAGAGAACAGATGCAGCAGCTGGATTGTTACCTCCTACAGCAAGAGCTTGTTTAATCATCTCTTGTATCTCAGCAATATTAGGCACATGTGTTGCTGAATCACAGTTTTGGCTTGATCCAACTGGTGCTGCAGTAAACCTTGTTGAACCTCCAAATCTTCCTTGCATACTTGAGTTCTGTCTTCTCATGTTTCTTGATGTTGGAGATGTACAATTTCTTGAAGAATGTCCCATCTCTTTGCAGTAGTTGCATTGTGTTGATGGTGTGTCAGGTATAGTTGGTGAGAGAGTGCAATTCCTTGCCAAGTGGCCATTCTTCTTGCAGTTGTGACATTGTACCTGAGACAAGTCACGCTGTGGTGGATTATTTACCTGATTATTCCTCGGAAAGTTGAAGGCTGGTCGTGAAGAGGATGCACCAAATACTCCTGATGTCTCTGGTTTAATTCGTTTACATGTCTCTTCAGTGATGAATTCTGACAAAGCAGTTTCCACTGATGAGAGAGGTGAACGATGAAGAATAGCACCCCTAACTGACTCATACTCATCTTGAACTGCCATCAAGAGTTGCACTACTCTTGTTTCTTATCTATACTTTTCCCACAGCTCTAAATCGATTGTCCACTTGGGCTCCATAAGCGCCAACTGATTCCAGATTAGAGACATCTCGGAATGGAAGTCAGAGATTGATTGATCAGGTGACTGTTTCATGGAGCGAATGTCCTGTTCAAGCTTATATCTTTGAGCAAAATTCAATTGTGTGTACCTCTTTGCAAGAAAATCCCATGCATCTTTTGCCTCCTCAAATCTTGTGAGCTGCATACTGATTGTAGTTATCACTGTGTTGCCGATCCATGTGAGGATTTTGTGATTATTAACCTCCCATACATCTATGGGGTTTATTGTTTCCTTTGTTTCAGCTTCTTTGCCGGTGCTTGTGATTGATTTAAGATACTTCTCTGTTCCATCAACATACTTCCACATACCTTTTCCTTTAAGGAAACTCTTCATGAGGAAAGACCAATGGTTGTAGTTTGTTCCATCTAGTTTCACTGTGATGGGCTGGAAATCTTCTCGAGACATGTTGACAAACTTTGGATAACAGTGGCTGACTTGTTTTCTGATTTCGGGTTTCTGACTTTGAAAAAAGGACTGATTGATTACCAGGGTTGTGATTATATGGATCTTTCTGATTCCTAGATTTGTATTACAGCAGAAGAGTGGATTCAGATCGTATCTGGCTCTGATACCATGAAAAACATAAGCATAGAGAGGTATGGAACTGACATGGAGTTGAACTCTTTCTCTGTGTATTCAATGTGTGTAACAAGACGATTACCAGGCCCGGCCCTGATAGGGAAGCAGGGAAAGCCCTGCTTTGGGGCAGCAAGGCCCAGGATATGTAGGGGATATTCGTAACCGAAAGTTTTGTTTGAGGGCTTAATTGTGAAGTAGAAACTAGACAGGATTAGAAGTTAATTATAATAGAAGGACTTATTAATGAATAGTCTTTTTATCTTTTATTGTTTTTATCGATTAGTCACCTTCTCCTTTTAACTTTCTTTTCTTTCTTTTTCTTTCGTTTCTTCCTCCGTCGAAACCAGTAGCCGCTCCGATTAGTCACCTTCTTCCTCCTTCGAAACCACACCTTCATTAAACAGCATCCATTCCGATTGTTAAGGTATTGATATTATACTTATTTTTCCCTAATTACTATGCCCTGAAGATTTATATTTGCCCTAAATTTTTGATCGATGTCTGCCTAAAATTTTGATCGGTATCTGCTAGTTTTTACACTGAACTAAATGATGGGTTTGTGGAGTTTTGATTAATGATGATGCTGATATTATTTAATTTGACGAAACCAATCAATTGGAAATTTAAGTCTATTAGTAGAGAATTTCCATCTAAGAATGCACGGAGGAAGGACATACTTGAAAAAACATTGTAATTTTTTAATTTGTCGGTCTTTTATTTTTATATTTTGCGTATTTTTTTTTTTAGGGGCAACAAATTTTAGTTTGCTTCGGGGCAAAAATTTCCCAGGAACGGCCCTGCGATTACAAGACAGCTCTTATAGAGCGAGTACATACGATATTAAGGGAAAACCTAGCTAGACTAGGAAACAGAATAACAACTTAACATCTATACAATATACACAGAACATTCTAGAATATTATCCTAGGATAATATATATACAAAATACGTAAAGATATGCAGATATTCAAGATACAATATACGTATCTTAACAAACAAACAATTTAGACCCGACCAAGACAAAAGTTCCTAACAAAAAGATTGCCAGATCGTAGACTCAGCAATGAGAAAGGAAGAGATTACCAGATCGTAGACTTAACAAAAGATTAACCAATAATGTAACAAGGGAATAATATAAGTCAAAACCATAACAACACTTGGACAAAGTACTAGCTAGTGGTGCAAGATAACTTGAGCAGGAATTTAGGTCCCTTTCCTTCCTTATGGCCGAATAAAATTTGGACACTTTCACTAATACTATGTAATATCCACTAATATGTTAGAGAGCGTCTCCAACGTTGCAGAAAGTTTTAATTTTGCTTGCGAAATTGATCTACAGACTACAGTTTCATTTTGATATCAAGATGACGCGCATATACATGTCAAAACTATTGAGTCCCTCGAATATCTCTACTCTACGATTATTGATACAAGGAGGTCAATGTTTCATAAGTCTTCCTTAACGTGATCATGTCGATGGTTTTAATATTCATTTACCGAGTCCATTTACATCATTTATTTGCAACTAATATCATCACCAGTTTATTTACACAATTGAATGATGTCAGTAAGATCTGCAGTTCTATCTTCTTCTAGTTATCAATAGTGACTATCATCCGCACCGCACCTAAACATATTCTTGGTACCGTTTATGTCCTATTACTTTTTTTGTTCTTCTCATTAATGGCTTTAATCAAGATAATTGCTAGGGGATTTTAGGGTGGAAGTAAAATCCTTTTTTAAAAAAAGTTTATTTTAGAGAATTAAAATAGGTGGAGAAAGAGGGAAATCTTATTGATAGATGTATATAATTACATAGCTACAGTATCCTTTATATACAAGTATATAGAAAACCCTAGGATACTACTTGGGCCGCACATCCATGGGCCATAAGCCCTACAACACTCCCCCTTGTGCGGTTCAAAAGTAAAACTCCAAATGTGTTGCTTCACTAAAAGCTTGACAAGGAAAAACCCGGTGGGACAAAACCTTGAAAGGAGAAAGAGTATAACGTCTCGAGTCTTGGTAAGCTGCTCTGCTGGAGTTGGTCGGTGACTTATCTTGTAGATTCAAATGTTGTTCTTCAAATGTAGCTCTCTTGTCGATGACCACTGTGTCTAAATCAGTTGCCTCATTAAAACCTTGTCAGGAAAACCCAAAGGGACAAAGCCTGAACTAAGGAAAAAGAGTACAATGTTAACGTTTAGAATACTTAGAACAGAGTTGGACTCGCATATGTTGCCTCGTTAAAACCTTGACAAAGAAAATCCAGTGGGAAAAAACCTTGACGAAGGGAAAAGAGTACAACGCGATAAGTCCAGAAGTACGCATTTGCTGATGCTGATGCTGAATAACGCTCTCGCTTCTTTCTGGAAGTTGTTTCGTTTGATGCAGTTCAGTAATATCAATCCAATCTTCAAGTCTTCAGCAGTCAACATATACGCCAAGTGTAGTTGTTGTTGTCTCGTTAAAAACCTTGTCGAGTAACAAAACCCTGTGGGAAAAACAAATCTCGATCGAAGGGAAAAAGAGTACAACACAGCTTCACATTTCGAATCAAAATATGTCGACATCATATCCTTGGATCCTCCCCCTGATGTCAGCATCTCCCCCTGATTTCATTCTGGGTAGTCTCTAGACAATTTCATTAGTCATGAGCTTTTCGAAAGTTAATATAGGTGATGACTTACAAGTCCACCATGTCTCCCCCTGATTACTTTCAGTGAAGAAGATATTATTGTTCCTTCATAATCAACAAATTTTCGATTGCACTTCTGGTGTTGCAGTTGTCTCATTAAAAACCTTGCTGAGTAACAAAACCCTATGGGAAAAAGTAACCTCAGTGAAGGGAAAAAGAGTACAACGTACCACTAGATGCTCCCCCTGACGCTGGACAATTTCTCTAGTCCAATAAAGTCATGGGAGTTTGGACAATTTCTCTAGTCCAATAATTTCATGGGCGTTTGGACAATTTCTTTAGTCCAATGCAATTAGACAAGTTCTCAGTCCTCTGTAGTTATGCAATCATGGGAATCAGACAATTCTTTTAGTCTTACACCTTTCACATATAATCATGGGAGTTCAGATAGTTTCTTTTAGTAATATACTTCTTACATGTTCTTCAGATGTGGACTTAGACTACGACTTAGTAAATACTTTTGCCACGATTTTAGAAGACATTGTTGCTGCTGATTGTAAAATAACATCGATGATATACGTTGTGTTATCATCCTTGATATACCCTTGCTTGATTTATTTGATGCAAGCTGCATTATATTCGTAAATGCAAGTTGGCTCTTCAGTGGTAGAACTCAAACCACACGTCCCTCAAATATGTGTAATGATAGACCTTAACCATATACACTCACGAACCATCTCATATAGGATAATGATCTCAGAGTGGTTCATGGAGGTAGCCACTAGGGTTTTCTTGGTCAATCTTCAGGATAAACAAATATCTAGTTTGGGATCGACCTTTATGTGGGTGGAGAGGTACCCATCATCAGCAAAACCAATCAAAATATTATCTGTGGTTTCAGTGTAAGAAGTTTAAATTACATTAGAAACTCTTCTTGCGTTTCATAGGGATAAAACAAACCCATGTCAATGGTACCTTTTAGGCGTCTAAAGATATTCTTGATATCATTCCAATGACTCTGCGTTGGCGCTAAGCTATATCTAGCTAACAAGTTCATTGAGAACGAGATAGTTTGGTCGAGTACATTGTGTTAAGTGCAATAATGCGCCTATTGCACTTAGATGGGGATATTCAGTTCCCAACACATCTTCGTCACCTCTCTTTGGACGAGATTGATATTAAGGTACATTTAAACTTCGACCAATCATGGGAGTGCTAGCCGGATGCACATTGTTCATATTAAATTGCCTGAGTATCTTTTGGACATATGCAGACTGGTGGATTAATATTCCACAAGCTCGATGTTCTAGTTTAAATCGTAGACACATACGAGTTTTCTCAAGATCCTTCATCTCAAAATTCGGATTTCAAATAGCTCGCGGTTTTTCTAACTTCGCCGAGAGTGCTTACTATGTTCATATCATCGACATAGACAGCTAGAATTGCAAATCCGGAACTCGTTTTTTTTTTTTTTTTTGTAAATACGCAGGCGTACATTTCATTATATATCCCTTCCCAATCAAATAATCACTTAGACGGGTATACCACATCCGCCCGGATTGTTTTACTCCGTAAAGTGAGCGTTTTAATTGAATTTCAAACGCACTCCATGGTTTAGAGTTACTTGAATTGGGCAATAAAAGGTCATCTGACACTTTTATAAATATCTCTGAATCAAGATCCCCATAGAGATATGATATAACCACATCAATAAACTTAATTTCAAGTCTTTCTGAGACTAGTAAAAACTTTATAAACGATCCAGGGGTTTGTGAGAAACCTCGCGCCACAAGGCGAGTCTTGGTATTTTAAGACTTCATTATTCTCCCTACGCTTTGTGACAAATAATCATATATGTCCCTCAGGATTTACACTTGGTGGTTAGCACTACCATACCAAATACATGTATATTTGTCAAAGAACTAAGTTCTTCCTGGATTGCGTAGGCCAGTATGCTCTATTTAATCAACATAAAGCATGGTTCGATCTCATCGTGCTCTACTTCTGGAGCAACTATGTATGAATTACATCATCAATATGCATGCATGATCCTTTCCTTGACTCATGTGCATTCTCATAATCCAACGGGATTTCATTGTTCTCTAGAATCATTTAAAACTTCGGAGCGTCCTCCGGTTTGATTCATGGACATATTTAGAGACAATATTATGAGATAATTTCAGATGACATAAATAGTTAGATTGTGCCATACTCAACCACTTTCTTTCTAGGTGAGTGTTAATCGAACCTGGTGGTCTCTCCAACATCCTTGATGAACCCACGGCCTCAACCACACTTCCACAAAGTGTAGTTGCAACACCTTAGTTAATGGTGCATATCCTTATTTTTTAGGATTTTTAACCTTGCAGGCACGTTCGCAGTTGGTATGTGTGATCTCGTCACTTTAGCGATATCAGTAAATGCACCAAGCAATTAAAACAACCACTTTCTGAATATCGATAACTCTTTTTACTTCAATTTCACATCATGAAGTGCGGGGATCAAGATGAGACAAATGTGGGAAACACACCACGACAATTCCTGTCGTTCCCTTAGGTAATCCTTTTCGTTACCTCCCCCTAACGACGAGAAGGTTGTCTCATCAAAGTGACAATACGCAAATCTAGCGGTAAAGAGATCGCCTGTTAAAGGTTCAAATTAGCGGACCAACATAAATATTTATTCGTCTTTATTGACCCATCTTAGTACGTTGTGGGGGCGTAATAGGCACATATACCGCACAACCAAAAAAATGCGTAAATATGTGTAAATACAAAAAAAAATATCAGGCTCATATCCAGTTACCAACTGGTACGCATGAAATGGTTGGATAGCAGTGGGTATAAAGCGAATAAGTAAGGCTGCATGCAATATGACGTACCCTCAAGCAGTAACAGGCAGGTTGTAGTGCATAACCAGTGCCCTAGCTATCATCTAGACCTTTTGATGGTAGCTTCTGCGAGACCATTTTGAGTTTTTTATGGGGTACAAGATGCTCTACGTCAATTCCATTAGACATATGAAAATCATCAAATCCATTAGATGTGAATTTTCCAGCATTGTCAAGTCTGATAGACATAATTAAATAATCATGGTGGTGAGCCTTGTATAATATGTGATGGGAGCATTGCAAATGCAGCATTTCTTGTGGACAAAAGAATCTACCAGAACCATAAAATACATGAATAGTCCGCACTCTGGCAGTATAGGTCCACAATAATCACCTTGTCTTTTTCGTAAAAATGGAATGTTTTCTTTGATATCTTTTAGCATAGGATGGTCTCGATCCTGTTTTCGCTAAAAAGCAAGCTTTGGAAAATAAGTGATGTGCCTTAGACAAGGACTTTGGAAAATAAGTGATGTGCCTTAGACAAGGAATTTGGAAAATAAGTGATGTGCCTTAGACAAGGACAACAAATAAAATGGGAGAAAATACCCTTCAATTACTTTAAAAGGCAAAAATTGTACATAAGTTACTTCAGATAGCACAATATTCTCTGCATTATATATAACAATATTTTGTCCCATTTATTCTAGAAAATAGGCGTCCATGTGAGTTCTTTTAAAAACACAGATCATCATATAACGACTTGGGTGCCCCCAATCGGTCGCGTCAAAGCTTGTAAGAGTCACTTTTCAACAGTTCATTGTTGGTAACAACATGGGATTCGACAATCCTAATCGTAGTGGTGCACAAACCACAAGAGTGACTCATTAACTTCTCTAAAATGTGTTTCTTTGCATTAGAGATAATATTATTCAATTCCATTTTCAAAGTTGGTTTTCGAAGGATAACTGCTTGCATGGATATCCTTGAAACTCAACAAGGTGCGATTTAGCTCTTAGTGCATACAGAGCTTCTGTGACTTTAATCGTTGTGTTATTTGTCAACAATAACTGAGCATTACCTAGCCCAATAATCACTTGAGATGATTTAATCATTGTAGTCACAAAGGTATTATAATGAAGAAATTCATTAAACAATTGTCTATTTCTGAAGATAGTGTTGGTGGTTCCACTATCATCTAGACATTTAAACAGTACATATAACATTGATCGAAAATAAATAACTAATATGTACAAGTAACCAAACACATGATATCAGAAAAAGTAAACATATGAGGGAAGCAAGCAATTCACCAGAATAATCAAACAAATGTTTACTATAATCAGTGCTTCAGGTAGGAAAGATTTGTATCTCGTACAAAGCTAATGTAGGCAAGCCATTGTAGTCCGATAGTGGTAGCCCATAAATTAAACTATTTAAGGCCCTACTACGAAAAATATTGAAGGCCTTTTATTAACATAAAAGGCCCTTCTTTGACCGTAAAATATTGGAGGCCTTGCTACAAATAAAGTATGTGGGCACAACAGCTCTAAGATAATGGAGGCCCAGTGGTAAATGTGTGAACTAACCCAATATGATGACTTGGATACAAGTGAGTATAGGGCCTACATGCCCCTGTGGACTGAACCAATGGGTTGTAATAATAGTTTGTGAAAATCTCGTACTAACCACTACGAGAACTTGTTGGGTATACCAACTCGGGATGGACTACTACGTGTAACGTGTAGGTCTGGTAGGATCGAATTACTATGCGGGGATCCAGAATGATCGGCTACTCATAACAGACTTGCAAACCAAAGCATGGTGTAACAGACTAGTCAGTCAAATCAAAGCCTAGCATGGTATAATAATAGACTAGCAAACCAAAGTATGGTGTAATATACTAGCACACCAAATCAAAGGCAAGTATGATAAACACAATTTGTACACCAAAAGGTTTCACAATCATAGCATAAAATGAAATGCTTAAGTCAACCTAATGGATAAAGTGTCTATGTTCAACTACATGCATGCAGATTCCACTAATTTTCAGGTAGGCTTGGGTTACCTTAGCAAAATATACCTCAGACATAGTTAGACTAGTCTTTTTCGGTATTAGGCAAAGGCTTGTGGTGGTTCGACTGATAACGCCCAATGGGTTCAGTTTACTAGCCACATGTTTCGCTAAAAATTAGACGTCGATGATGCGAAGTGGAATACAAAAATGCACGTGCTCATGCTTATATTAAGAAAAATAAACATACTGCCAAGTGAATTAAAAGGAACTATCAACCAAATATGGAACAACGCAAAACACGGATAACATATACATAGCCGGAGCTGGGTTCAAACTAAGCTGGATGACTCGGTCTTAAAAAGACTCGGCCTTAAAACTCGGTCCAGGATGACTCGGCTCAGGCCTATACTAATCCGACTAAGCACATTACCTGATTTGGGCTTTACTATCACCTGTTATTAAAACTGGGCCTACGCGGATCTGATACGGGCTTACAGCGTGTGAAATATGCAAACACTAAACTCCTGTTTTCAAAACTAAGTACGTCGACGGTCGACCTATTACATCATCCATAGAAAATTGATACAGCCATTTATCATGGGTTATTCGATTTAGTTTCCAGCTAACGGGAGGTCCTAGAACTGGTTTAAGAACATAACGGGTCCTTGCATACGTGTTGGACGGAATCAACACATGTAGTATTGGGTTCAACAAACAAGGTAAGATACAACAATGAACATCCATATGCTGTAATACGTCTGATACTCAATTAAAAAAAAAAATGTTCAGGCATACCTCTTGCGTGACGTATTTACACAACAGCTTTCAATGCGTTTGAGATGAAACAGCAATATAGAACCAACCAGCCTCTATCATAGTGCCTCGATTTGATGATAATGGAGATCTTGCGGCAGAGGTGAATATAAAAAAAATCAAAATTTTGTGAGTCGGTGATTAACTTGATTGAAATAAAGAAAACTCAAAAAATAAAATAGGCTTCGGAAAAATATCGGCCGCTGCTCTAGGATTAGGGCTCGCGCTGATGACGTAGAGAAGTAAAATAGGTGGAGAAAGAGGGAAATCTTATTGATAGATGTATATAATTACATAGCTACAGTATCCTTTATATACAAGTATATAGAAAACCCTAGGATACTACTTGGGCCGCACATCCATGGGTCATAAGCCCTACAACATATTTTTAATTTTGGACTTTTGTTATCTTGGTGAATTGACAAATATGTACACGAAAGAATAGTATAATCAGGAGTAGCAAGTCTTCCCACTAAAAATGTTCCATTTTAGATCAATACCCATTATCACTTACATTTTTTTAGTGCTTTGTCTTTAATACACATGAAAGAGGCTTCGAGAGTTCTGAAGGTTGCTGCACAAGCAACTAGTGTAAAACTGTGTAAATTGCTTTATAGTTTGTGCAACAAAACCACTCCTCTTCAAGCAAATCCTAATATATAAAGTCAAAATCGAATTTTAATCTTGGAAACCTAATATTGTAAAGCATACAAAGACTTAACACTAAGGTCAAACATGAAAACAAAATAATGTTGACAAACAAATATGATATTCTTTTTCGCGCAAAGAAAAATGAACCAAACAGTTGAGTGTACCTTCAAAACTTGCACATGAATTAACAAGAGATGAATGTCAATGTATATAATTCCAAAATAGGGTAAGCTTAACAAGAGATGAATGTCAATGGACATAATCCCAAGGTAGGGTATGATATGAAAAATCAAAATCAAAAAAAATTATTGATAGAGATTTTTTTTTATTCCACCCCGAAAGCAGCTTTCCCTCTAGTAAAGTGGCTTTCCCCCTAACAATTATCTTAATCAAAGGTTACTTAGCTCAAAAACATCAAGATACATATGATAGTAACAAGAACACATACTTGAAGTTGATAAAAGTTTAATAATCCGACAAGGAAAAAAAGAAGGAAAAAAAGAATAAACTACATAGAACAAGCATAAAATATCCGATTAAATCGGAGGAGAGATGGTCTTCTTGGGGTAACCCGACCATTTGATCTCTCTTCTTTTTCATCAAGTTTTACTTCGTTGAAATAGGAGTGATTTGCTCACTTTCTTGACTGGCGATTTGAAAATTCCGGTGACCGGAGATAGCCATACACTGGAACTCGGTAAATAAATATTGTATGTCTCTAACAAGATTTTGAAGTCTCCAGTTTATAGAGCAGTTATTGTTGACAGCCTGATCGACCACAAGCTTCGCGTCCAGTACAAAGTAGACATGCTCCAGCTTTAACTGTTCAGCCCACTTCATAGCCTCCCTAAGACCTTGACACTCTGCTTGTTCTGCTCCCCAACTGCTGCTTAGGTAGATGCATCTTGACCCTTTATGATGACCTGCAAAATCACGGATTATTAGTCCAATGCCACCGGAGTTAGTTTCTTTCTTATGAGAGCCATCACAATTGAAAGTATATGTTCCAAATGACTCCAAAATATGCTAGTGGAAAATAAGAATTGATGAAATGAGTATTACTAGGCAAACTTGGGCGCTCTAAACTTCAATGAGCTACCACTTTCAGATTTCACAAATACACCCACATATTGTAGGACTACAAGAAAAGAATAAAATACCAACAACAGCTTCATTGATCTCTTTAGAAATTGAGATTGAAGCCTAATTATCGTGAAACCTTCTGAAAGTATTGGTGCCATTTTCTTCATATTGCTATCTGATCTCTTTAAAAACCAGCCTAGACATACAATTTACATTTACCATTGTGTCTTCTGTGTACGGGGTACCCGTTATCCAAGTTCATGTTGCTGATCATGTGCCCTAGTCAAAGTCGAATTCTTAGAAAACTCTATCTGGATTTGAGACAAAAACAGCAAATCAAAGAAGGACAAAGAAGGGGATTGAAAGAAATTTGCAATCCTTGAAGTGTAGCTAATGAGGAAACCTACTAAGGCCAAAGCCCACTAACTCATATACGGTGAGTAACAATTCCAATGCAGGAAAAACAAAATATGAATTTGAAAACCTGATGGTCTGACCTCTAGTCGTCAGACCCCTACCAGTTCTGCTCGATATAGAAACCACTTTTAAAATTAGGAATCTGTAATCGTTTATAGACCTGGAAGCATAGATTTCTCAAGTTCTAATGCAACTTCACAATTCTTCAAACACATCACCTCCATCATATTTACAACGGTCATTAGCTTTTACTTTGGCCTACCTAGTTAATTATCTCGATGCCCTTAAGAAAGCAACAACCAAGGCTATAAATACATGACCTCCAAGAAAATGGAAGCAGCCTACGAATGTTAATTACCACAAGGGGATTCCTAGCGATACAACGTAATCAATGTCAGCAGCATGTGATGAAAGGAAACTAGGAAAGTTAGAATAATGGCTACTGCTACATGCTTTACGAGCCAAGGGTGGAATGTTCATTTGGTGATTCATGAGTCTAGCTGCAATTCTTTAGTGTCTATACACCTTTGTGAAATAACAGAACTCAGATGACCTGTATAACTTTTGGAATAGTGACTACCGAAATATGCATGATAATCTACAGTTAGTTTTGAACAGGATGTGGGTAATTGTAGGCAATTTAAGAGATAAATGAAAAAGGAAAAAAAAAAAAAAACTATGCACTGACCTGACTCTTCTAAGTGGGAATTGTGGTGTTCCTGTTTATCAACCTTGTAAAGATACCTCCACGTTATGGGGAAGTAACATCCAACAGAGAACGGTAGAAGTTCTGTGACGTCCACATGTAGGATACAACACTGGACTACAGGCTACAGCCTCCGTAACAACCTCATTGGGGTTTATCCCTTTACTTAAACTCTTGGTGAAAAATCATCATCATTACTTCTTGCGGTTTACGTACTCCTCCCACGAGAAGAACCTCATCGAACTTGTTCACTTAGCCACCAGATTCCTTCATATAGCTCTTATATGGATTCTTCTTCACTCAATTAAATGATTTATGAGTGACCAGAATTCGACCGTATCCATTCATAGTGAAACGAAGTAGTATGTAACGCCAAGATTCAAAGTTGACCATAATCTAGCCTTCCAAAATGCTTCTGTTGCCCTTGTTTGGTGTCTAGCTTATGCAGGTCTGTGTGAAGCCTGTATTGTAAGCGAAAAATCAATTAGATGAACATAAATGCTACAGGCTATAGCATTATTTTCCGATGGCTTGAAAATATATTTATCACACCTTGGTTTTTGAGGTAGCTCCCTCAAGTTCCATGTTCAATGACTTCAAGTTCAAAAATAGCTAGAGTCTGCTGAATATCCCAAAGTCAGTTGATGTCACATTCCAGAAAAACCATATCGTTATACAAATTTATTTGAAATTTTATACAGCAAATACACATATAACCACACTATAAGTTTATTACCCATTCTCTCGGCGATATCATTAAAAGACCATGTTGGATCTACCAAATCGTGGATCACTAGGACAACCAAGAGCACAACATCAATGTATTCTTCACATGGTTTCCATGATTACTTTGTACATTAGTTATACAGCTTATATTAGTCCTCTAAACTTGGGTTCACTAGTCATTTGAGATTTATGGCATTGAGAGTACCAGGTTTGAAATGCAGCAGTACTAACATATGAAAAAACAAGTTCAATCATGTTTTGAGTGTGTGTACCGTGGGACTTACACTTGCATTGGTCTATAATTTCGTGATATCTAGGAATTGGTTATGAAGAAGATGGGTGCTAGTAGGTCACACGCGTAAACCTTACCCACTCAGGCAGGGACAGAGACGTTTTCAGAACTTGCCTTTCACTTAAAGAAGCTAAGTTATGCAACCTGTCTAGGTCCTTTACTAACATTATTTGATTGCTTCACATAGCCATGGCTGGATCCCTCATTGAATTTAAAAGACACTAATTGGCACCTTCTACCAGCTAATTCCTTGGGGTCAGCCATTCCTACTCTACTACTACAATTTAAGTGCTAGAAATTTGAGTTAAATTCTAAACCTAAAGCACACTTTCATTAACATAGTCTAGTAAATACTGCAAATTCAAATCCAAATCAATAGGGGCAAATGCCCCCAACATGGCCTTACCTTATGTATCTGCTACAGAACAATGAAAAGCTTCCAACCAATTGGGAGAAAATCTCCAAAAATGACTAGCATCAACAATTTTCCTCTTCTTTCTTCTGCTGCCCAAAATCCCTTCTAACCCATTTTAATAAATCAACATAATCCAACTCAAAATCAAATGGATCTCTCAACCCAACTCAGTGAAATCAACAACAACTCCATTGCGATTCACAACATCAAACTTCTCCAAACCAATCAAGTTCATATCTTTTTTTGATGAATTACACCATGGGGTTTGTTTCTAGAAAACAGTTGATGAAGTAATGCCACAATCTTCTTGTTTTCTTTTGATCAACCGGAAAAGATCGGTTTTTTTTTGTGAATGATTCTACTTCAATATTCACAAAATGGAACGGTTGGTTGCTGGGTTTATGATTTGATCTTCAGAATGAGGATTAGTATGAAGATTAGGTACTGCTGAAAGATTGTTTGGAAGATGGTGAAAGGGATAATAATGGGATTAGATCAGATTGAGATAAGAGTATTAAATCAATAGTTGGAATTGAATCGAGATTTAAGAGATTGTCTGAAGACGATGAATCTATTACACTCGCCATTGCAGGGAAACAAAGAAAAGAACCAGACAGACAGGAATATTTAGAAAATGCTATTTGACGCCCGCACACCCGCCCTGGTCAGCGCCCAAGCCGACGTGGCGCGCTGCCCGACCCCCCTCTCTCCTTCCCGTGTTTTCTCTCTCTTCCAAACCAAAAAAACACAGCGCCGACACGTCGCCGGGAATATTTTGAGGGCAGTGTTGTTGGACGACCGAAGGGAGTCCTCTATGGGATGACTAAGTGTATGATTTGTCCGTCACAAAAAATGTCCCAGAAAAAAAAAATTGGATGACAATTTAACGATTTTCAGATTCAAATCGAGATTATCATAGAAATTGATCAGATACATCGCTTATAATTGATCTGAAAAACATACTTGAAGTTAAAAATTCTTTGAAATAATCACTAGATTCATCATACCGTTCGGATCTACTTCGGATACTCTGTTTTCCGAAAATTCTGAAAACCAGAGTTCTCTCGACATACATCAATGGATGTCGCGGGTCTGCTCGGTATACCCGTGTCCAGAAAATGACCCGTTAGACCAAAGAAGAAGAAGTTATTTCCGCCCCATTTACCTTATACGCGCCCTGCCTTAATGAGTCAACAAGTCAATCGGCGATCCAACTCAACCAACTCAGAACGGTAGGTGACCCGACTCAGCCATTATCTTCCATCTTCTTAATCTCTTCTGCTGATGTTTATAAAATTAATCCTACTTGATTTTCATATAGATTTTAGTCTCAGCTCATCAACTAACACTGGTAGGTGAGTCTGTTTTTTATTGACTTTGGGGTAAAGATGCTAGTTGGGAAAAGGAGATGAAGGGTTTCAATCAAACTGAGAAATTGTGTTTATATTTTCTGGTGAAATACGATGATTATGAGAATCAGAAACCAGAAACCAATGAAAGAAGAACAAAATTGTATTTTTCTATTGGCTAAATGACCTTCAAAGCAAAGACAAAATATAAGAAATTTTATTGAGATTTGAAAGAAATCTGGATTGTCTTCAGCACCCATCAATTATAGTTTCACCATGAAAACCATTGATTCATTGTCTTCATCGACATACGAATCATCAAGTACTCGAATACTCGATCTATTCTCAATTTTTTTCATAGTGGATGGGTAAAAGTTGGTAACATGAAGAAGAAGACCAGAGTCCAGACCACCTGTTTATCAGACGAGAAAAAGCGTATGATATTAACACTTGTCACTTTGGGCATACCGGATTACAACACGTGTGGCAGACCCTGGTTAAATAAGTAGAGGGGTATTTACCGATACTAAAAGGGAAGGTGGGATTATTTGGGCAAAGCTCGTAAATTCAAATATTACAGCGTTTGGACAAATAAGGGACTTGGTGCAAGAATTGTATGTACGTTCTGCCTTAGATTTTTTCATCTAGCTTGTTTTTTTCGGTCGGCCTCCCCACCGCAATGCGGTAATCTAGTTTTAGAACATTGTAGGGACGCAAGAGTGTAAAATAAGTGTAACAGGGCGTTTGGCTTTTTTTTATGAGTCGTCTGGATCCGGCTGAAATTACTTGACTTACCAGGATCTGACTCGATATGTTTGTATACGAGTCAGATCTGACTCAACTGACTCATGTTATTTGTCTTTCCGAGTGTGTTGAGATTATTAGTCCCACATGGTATGGGCATTCTAAGATCCTGCGAGTAATAATCCTATGGGCCACTCCACTCATTGCCAATTGGTTTTGAGTTAGATGCCCACAATTTAATATGGTATCAGAGCAGGCTATTTGTGATGAGTCTAAAATGACCGCACCTCTACTCCGAGTCACCCGGTTATATGTCCATGTGTTAGACCCAACGAGGCTACACGTGAGGGGGCGTGTTGAGATTATTAGTCCCATATGGTATGGGCACTCTAAGATCATGCGATTAATAATCTTATGGGCCACTCCACTCATTGCCAAATGGTTTTGAGTTGGATGCCCACAATTTAATAGAGTGATATGGTTAAAATGACACTATCTTGATATTGTGTCGCAATTTTTTTGATAACTTCCAAACGACAATCAATTTGAAGCTAATATTTTGGGAGCACGTTCTTCTTATAGAGCTTTATATTCATACCAAAAATGAGTACATTCCGATATGTATAGAACCACCATCTACCAATTGTCGTTTTAACCGTTGAATCAAAAAACTAACCAACGGTTAGTTTTGAAAGGTGTAGAAGGTGGTGTTATACATCTCGAAATGCGCTCATTTTCGGTATGAACATAGAGCTCAATAAGAAGAACATGCTCCCAAAAAATTAGCTTTAAATTGATTGTCGTTTGGGAGTTATCAAAAAAAATTGCAATACAATGTCAAGATAGTGTCATTTTAACCATGTCATAGGATCTTTCCTCATTTGATAGTGGACTCTAATGGGCCTGAGTCAGAAGTTAGGTCTGAGTCAGTGGACGAGTTAGATCTGACTCAAAAGAAAAAACAAACAGTCTGACATCTGAGTCGGACCGAATCCGTGGCCTAGACAGATCCATATGCCGAGTGAGTAAAAAACAAACGCCTTGTAACTTTCGAGTTTGGAATGATGAACCATCAACATTTATGGAAACTAACATGTGCTCATTTTCAACGCAGACATAAGATCCATCTATATTGTAAAACAAACCAGAAATTTCAGATACTTTTTTTCTCCGGATTTTTAATTGATGTTAGATTGAAGTTATATTCCTCATTAGAGATCAAGAGGTTTCGATCAACAAGATAAAAGAAAGAATGCATTCATTTTTTTTGTTTTGCTCATGCTACTCATCCTAGAGCCCTGAGCATTGTACAAAGATGTGATATGGAGTAATTCATTACCTTTTGGGCGGAAATATATTGCCACAACATGGACGACACTTTCCTAGCTTTAGATTTGGGTAGTAAACTGACCACATTCTTTCTCTAGAAAAAGATAATAAAAAAGGGACTTGAGTTAGACTTAGGTGACTAATAAGGGTGATTGCAGAATATGGGATGATCTCTGGATTCCCAATCTTTTGGGAAACAAATTGACAAATTTGGGGTTTAATTCTCCTCCAGTAGAAGTAGTAAAAGATCTTTTTCTCCCTGATTCTAGGAGTTGGAATAAAGAGTTGTTATATGAGTTGTTCCCACTAGGTTACAATAAAGATTAAGGATTTGAATAGTTTTCTTTGTTGGCGAAAACCAACCCTAATTTTTTAACAAGGTGCAGTTTCTCTAATGTGTTTACAGACTGCATTCAAAAACTAAACCTACATTAAACACAGGAAACTGGAAAAAATTACTGACAAGAGAAGCATAAAATTCCGCACAAGATAGGTAGGGAACTAATGGCTTTCTAGACTTGGTGACAAACAATCTTCTTAAGCAGAGGAAAAGCCCAGGAAGTTAGAGCGAACTCCACATGTTTTTAAAAGAATTAACAAACACAATCACTAAAATGGTTTAAGCAGTTTACAAGCAGTTCAAAACTTATGAATGAAACAACAAACTAGCATGAACCAAGATCTCTTAACATGGTAAAGGATGGAAACAATCATTAAATCTCAACTTCGCTAGTATTCAAAAGACTAGTACTCTAGTAGTATTCACACACACAAAAATAAGGAGAAATTGTTACCAAATGTTCTTACGTTTGTACCTTGCGACTGGGATAGTAGTTTAATTGACTAAATGTTATTGTTAGCAAGTTACGCTCATTGTAATATATACCAGACTGATCATTTTCACCTCTACTTTAACCTCTGTTATTGGCCACGGTTTGATTCAAATTTAGACCTTGATCTGACTCGTCTACATCTGACTGAAATCATCTTACTCGTTTCGATCTGAAATCATCTTGTCGTCTACATTTGACTCAGATTTTTGGACATTTTTACCATTTTGTGCGACTCAGAGATTGGGACCACTGAGTCAGGGGCGTTCTGATACTCGACTCAAATAGGTCCAAGTCAGAGTTTAGGTTTGACTCAAGTTGAAAAATAGTCTGACTCGATCCAAGTCAGTAACAAAAATTCATATGATGCAACATTCAAAAACAGTAATACAAATTAGTAAATTACTACATCCCTAGATTGCTTCTTCAAAGAAAATCCCAATTTTTATATAAACCCTAACATCAATTTAATGGAGAAGAAAACATACACCCCTTATCTCGATTTAAGCTCGTTCTCAATTGTGATGGAGAAGAAAACCAAAATAGGTCATTAATTTCGTCTTTTCTTCCTTCAGTGGTACAAAATCATCATCAAATCATCCAAAATAGGTCACTAGCTAGTTCACCCGATTTCTCCCTCTTTCTCTCGATTCTCCCTCTTTTTCTCATTTTTCCCTCCGTTTAGCTTAGGTTTCTCTGAGTTCTTGTCGTAAATATTCTGAGATGAAGCACCAAATACACATGGGTGATGGAATTTACTAGTACATCCCTATGTGTTATCGGAATCGGAAGTTAACCAAATGGATGTGGCCTAATCTGTTGCCATTACGTTAAGGGAAAAAAATCCGATAAGGATTCGAATCCGAAATCCGATATCCGATATAACAGATAAAATCCTATAGGAACTCCAATTCTCGGAAACGGAAGTCGGATTTCAGACTATTATTGACAACCCTAACTTTGGAAGAGTCATATCCCTTAGAAAGAGTCATATCCCTTAGGAAGAGTCCCATCCCTTAGGAAAAGTCACATCCCTTAGGATACAATGATTCAAATTATAAGTGAAAGGATTTTATGAATAGACACAACCCTTCACAAAATGGTTGTAACTAAGTTCAACTTAATTTTTATTCAAATTTCCAACAATCCCCCACATTGAATCGAAATTCATGCAAGTTTATGCATACTGATACGTGTGATCTCTGTACTCTTGATGACTAGAGTAGGTAAAACGTAGACACAAGAACAGATTTACGAAGAAAGATATCTTCTCTAGATTATGAACAAGACAATATTACAATTCTCTCTTTCACGCTCACAATCTCGCTAAGCTTGCTTTTGCAACACGATGGTTACCTCACAAACTTCTTCTCTAGATTTACTAGATGCCTTCGGTCTTGGATCTTGACTAGATTCTCAAACGAGAAATCTGAGTCCCTTCGGTTGCACCCTTAACTGCCTACGTATCCTTTTACAAGGAATCAAACCAAGCGTAGTTCATTCTAATTGCTCCATAGAACCCCCATCAAAGAGATACCTTGAACCAACTCACTACCACCCAAATAGGTGGGATGAAACCTTACACCTCTGCTAGAATGTCTTCCAGGATTTCGTGCCTCTATTGAATGCCTTGTCTAGCTATTTATAGTGGTTTGGTTTCCCAAACCTCTAAGAAATATATTTCCTTATCTAAGAATATTTCCTTGTCTGGGAGTATTTCCTTATTAAGGAATATTACCTTATCTAGGAGTATTTCCTTATTTAGGAATACTACCTTGTCTAGTCTAGGATTCCTTCCTTAAAAGAATCCTTCTCTATTTGGAATTCCTTTCCTAAATAGAGTTCTTCCCTCAATTAACTAAGTTCTCTAAACGACGAGATACACATGTATCATGGGCCCCCCCTTTAAGAACTTGAACTCATGTGAAAGTTAGAACTTGAGATTAGAGAACTCGTAAATCCCTATCTCCCACTTAAACCATCTCGCTTTGCTTGGAACTTGACCTTGATATATAACTAGGAAAGTCTGCTTCTCCCCTTGACTTGTCTTGCAATCTTCCTTGAGTGATTCTTCTCGAACAAACCACAAGTCTTCAGCACGCGACTCGAACAATTTCAAGTATTCGATATTAATAACCGAGTATTATCCCAGGTAAGGTGGTAAATCAAGACGAAAGATATACTTCAAACCTTCATTATTCAATTGTTCCTTACCTAACTTAGACCATTCCATGATCCTCTTGCTCTTGTTGCGTATTCCTTCTTTTCGAGTAACTCACCAAGTTGTATGTAGAGAGATCTAGAGAAGACCATAAACCACAGATTCTTCCCTAAAAGGAGCTAACCCGCTCTGATACCAACTTGATACGTATGATCTCCGTACTCTTGATGACTAGAGTTATTAGGGCGGAATTCAAAATAACAATAGACGAAAATGGGAAAACACGAGAACCAATTCGAAGAAACTATCTTCTCTAGATTATGAACAAGAAAACTATTACAATTCTCTCTTTCACGCTCACAATCTCACTAAGCAATTTAAACCCTAAATTGTTTCTCTAAACTTGCTTTTGTAATACCTCTAGTAATTACCTCACAAGTTTACCTCACAATTTCAACCTTCATTCGGATGATTTCCTTGTTATTGCATCTTTTCTACAACAAACACATTGATTTTCAACATCAACCGTAAGATATCTCAAGCATGTCTTCGTATGCTGCATAGAGTAAGTTTCACAATTTCTCTTTGATATCTTAGGATTCTCACAGTGGCGAACAAATTATCTAATTTGTCACACGTCAATCATCAACGTTCCACTTCCATATGAACCACATTTCATATGTATCCATAATTTATGGATTTTCTTACTATGTGATAATAGACCATCTATTATTTCCCCCACATTTCATGAATACTACCCATTTTCATGAAATCACACCCAGGACCTCCACATTTCATGACAATTCCTAATTTCACGAAATCACAACCGGACCTAGACATTTCATGACAACTCCCAATTTCACGAAATAAAAAACCGGACCTGCAAGTGCCTTATATATCAATTACTTCAATCATGATAGAAGTTATTCATGATAAAAATTACCAGAGAGGTTTCACACAAACCATACAATTCATATACTATCAAGGAAAGTAATCCCACGTACATAGTAAGCAACCGTTTTAACGCATTTATCAATTTTTTCTAGACAGATATGCGCAACATTTTCCAAATTACTATTTCTCCCATATAGTAATTCCAATTAGAGAATTTCAAATTGAAAAATCAAGATAATATCTTGAAATCGAAGTTTCATTTCCACAACAAAATCAAAAGAGCAATAGAAAGATTGGACAATCACTCTGAGCCAGGGCTGATTTTTCCGCTCTTCAGAATTTCACAGAAATTACTTCCACAACTCCAAAAATTCTGAAATTTGGCTTGAAGCCGTAATACATAGACAAAGACCAATGTAACATAGTGGTAACGAGCTGGCGGAAATAATACACAGGTTGTATTATTGCTGGAATCGATAACGAAGATATTTTCCAACAAGTGGGTTAAGAATAATTTTTTTATACGTGAGTTTTAAGATCCAGCTGCTTTTCCGTCAATCCTAGAAGTCATAAGCAAAAATAATTTGCTTTATAGCTTGTTTTGATACCTATTCAGCTACGTTTTTGTTTATTTAAGTCAAAAAGTCGAAAGCTTATTTAGGTACCTAATTTTGAAACAACTCTTAGAAATATGAAAGTTGCTTTGTTTTGGAGCAAAAAACATTGTCTTTTGACTTCTCTAAGAAGTTGCTTCTCGAATTCTCTTTGGTACTTGGAATTATACTTTATCTCTTTTTTCTTCTTTGCTTCATTAATACAAAATATGTCCCTCTTTCATCTTCCAAAAAAAAGCAGGGATAATTGTGAGAGTAAGAAGAACATATATACAAAGGAATGGACACAATTAAAGTTAGAGAAGATCGGAAAAAAAAAATTGATTCACTTTCTGTACTTAGGTTTCTTTTCATGGGTTTTTTCTATGTAAATAGTTATTTACAAGTACGCATTGAAATCTTGTAGTATAAATTTAACTTGTTTTTTTTTTTTTTTTTTTTTTATTTTCTTGGATGAACGAATGATGATGATTGGTTTATGTATATTTTATTATAATAGGGTATCTAAAGATACTTTGAGAAGTTTTTTTAATTTCTAGAAACAAAAAAAACAGAAGTTAATTTGTCTACACAACTTCAGAATCACTTCTTTTGACTTTTGCTTCTGGTACTATATATAAACACTCTATAATTTATTTTATTTTTGACTTTTAGTATGACATGTTAGTGAGGCATCGTTGATTGTTGTTTCTAGAGGTGAAAGCGGACAATTTTCCGTACCATTTTATCAGAGCGATCTCCCTTTCTTCTTTCTTTTCCAAAAACACGAAATGGAAACCCTCGTAACAAACCCGAATCATCGTTAATTAAATACTCTCTTTTATATCTTTAATTTCAATAGAAAAATCTTTCCAACATAAAATATTCTTAGAAGCTTTATTTTCATATGCAGTGATAATTAGATAAAACCTTCAAAATTCATTTTTCATCCCTTAATTAGCTGAGACACATGTTCGTTGACCAAAGTAATGTTGTTAGTCGCCAAACAAAACAGATGAGCGAGTTATTAACCGAGTACATTTTACTAGTTTGTTTTAAGTATTCGCAATCGAAGCATCGAAACTTCCAAAACAATGAAACCGTAAATGAATTTCGTCAGTCAAGAAATCCAATAATGATTTTGGTATTCCATCCTCCTGATTGAGAAACAGGAGAATGTCATTGCTCATGAAGAAACCTAAGACGAAGTCAACATTGATATGAATTATACTGATCGGAATGAAAGATGTGCCTAATATATGATACTTGAATCATTCAAAAACCACATTTGAATTCCTGGTAGCAGAAGTGTTGAGTTGGTAATTAAAGTTTTGCATCCTCATCAGATTAATGGAAGAGGAAGAAACACAAACTCGACTAGGTTGGCCGAGTTTTTCCACCAGAACTCGTCTCGACGAGTTTTGTGAGTAACTCGGCCAGCTCAGCACGAGTCTGATGACTAGGCACGTGACTCTCACACCTCTCTATTGAGCGCGAAAAACCAGAAGCATGAATTTCATGTTAAAACAGGTAATCCCTCTCTTTTACTTCCAGTACAAGCTGATTCCTTCTCTCCTTCTCATTTGAAAACTTCTGGAATCATCCTTCTCAATTCCTAATTTCCCACAAACTTTTTTGATTTTTCAACTTCCTACTCAAAGCTTTAACAATGGCATATACAAAAGTTTGTCTTACTAAAAAATCTAATTCACCTAATAATCAAATCATTTATAGGTGTTTAGATGTGAAATTAGGTTCCTCCACTTACCAACCGAAGGCATCTGCTACAAGAAATTCTCATGTGGTTCTTGAATGGTACAAGAAATTTGTAATAGGTGCTCAATCTTCCATCCCGATCAGTGTAATGCATGTCAATGGTGACTTTGTTTTAGGATTCTTCAGGAGCAACGAAATTCTTCTCTATCAACTCAACCGGGAGCAAGAAATACCAAAATCACCGTTGGACTTTTTTAATGATGAAATTCATCTCCGGTTTCACTGTTTTGGAAGTTCAGCTGCTTCAATTGAGAGTTTGGAGGCAGGGTTTGATTTGAAGGTCTCTAAGGCTGAGCCAAGTTCTGTTGGAAAATATTTGAAGAAGCAGTTTACTGATCTAGGGAATCGGATTTCTATAACTGCACCTCTCCATGAACATGATGCAGAAGCAATTATGCAAGAGGGTACTATTGAGATCTCAAGCCTTCATCTGTTGAGGGCATTACGAGGCACGTGATGTTCTAGCGCCAAAACCAGAAGCACAAATTAATTTCATACTTAAACAGGTAATTCCTCTCTAAGTTTTACTTCTAGTACAAGTTAAATTACTCCTCTAATTCTCATTTGAAGCTTCTAGAGTCATCATTCTAAATCCTAATTTCACACATTCCATTTCACCACCAAAGACTTTTCTGATTTTTCAATTTCCTTCTCAAAACTTAACAATGGCAGTCTCAAAGGTTTCTGTTACTAAAAACCTAATTCACCAAACAATCAAATCATCCATGGGTGTCTAAGTGTGAAATTAGGATCCTTTTTTCTTCTTCTTTTGTTTAACGTATTCTTATATAATATTATTGATGTATAACTACATGTAACAAAAGCATTAGCCAGGTCACTAGATCTAGTAAACTTCCTCTAGCTAAACTTTGCGTAATTATGTTCTTTTCCAGTGATGTTCGTTTGCATCATTTGAATAGGTATTTCTTATTTGTAGGTATTAGTGGTTTATCATGTCGTTTGTTGTTGTTTAGCCCATTTTGCATCCGAAGATACTAAAGTGAAGGTGGAACTTGATTGTATTCTTTTTTTATTTTTATCTTTTCTGGTTTCTACAAATTTATAAATACGTGGATGTAGCAAATCAGAATTCCCAATCACGTAGTGTTACAAAGTTTGAGAAATAAAAAAGTAAAGTTCATTACTTTGTAGTTAAAAAAAATCATGTAAATCGTACGAGGTGTATACTTCTAAGACTTTTGAGTATTATTAATCAAGATAGAAAAAGTTAGCTTTTTCAGCTTCTAGAAATCATTCTAAAGTTGTGTTAACAAATTAACTTCTAAGTTTTTTGTTCTAGATGTTAAAAATCAACTTCTCAAGATGTATCCAAATACCTTATTATAATCAGATAACAACCGTGCTATTTGACTAGCTCACACAAATAGCTCTCATGGCTAGCTGCCTATGTGGAAGACACATGTACATATAAAAAAAACAAAAACAAATCCCACCGTCTTTCCTGAGTTTTTTATTATCTTCTCTTTCTATGTCTTTCTTATTCCAGTTCCATTAAAGTTTTCATCTCTTCTTTGCTTCTCCACCACCACCAGCACCACGAATCATTTCTTCTTCTTTTCGTATATCTCCAGAAAAAGTTACATTGTCATCATGGTTTCTCTTCATTTCTCTCACTGACTCTCAGTGCTGTAGAAAGTAAAGAAGATCTGAGCTTCAAAATTGTTTTAGTCTTCACTGAATTTCTATGGCGACTTTGGATTTGTATGGGGTTTATCGGATTTGGGTTTTGTTGCGGTACAAGTTCAATCAGAGTAAGAGAAATTTTCTAAATCTATTCGGTATAGAAATCTGTTGTGTTGAAGAAATCTTGCTATCGTGTTTTAGGGTTTTGTAAATGACTAAATTTACTTCTTGTTGTATTTGTGGGATATAAATTAGATATTGATGATCCTTATGAAGAACCACATAAGGGATTTACTGGTCAGGATTCTTATTAATGGGCATGAATTTTGGACGAATGATTGGTGAAATTTGTAGTTATTGGTATGAATTATCATGAGATTCTTTCAATTTGAATTAATGGGTTTACGTGAATTTATTTTAGGGATGAATAAGGTTCTGAAAATTGGGAAGAACATGATTTCAGTGGTTTGTCCAGAATTTTTGTAAAGGAGAAGAAGGAGAAGCGAGAGAAGGATGAGAGAAAACATATTAAATTTTATTTTCTTAAAAGTTAAAGTCAATAAGTCAAAAGCTTCTTGATTTTTTGTACACATAGATGCCACATAAGGAGCTAGCCATGAAGGCTAGCTATCAAAGCTAGCCAAATATCATTTTCGATCAGATAAACCAATCACCACCATCTCCCTCTCACAACTGTCTTTGATTTTTTTGGAAGATGAAAGATGAAAGTGTTTCTTTTTTTTTTAATTAACAAAAGGAAGAGATAAGGGACTTTCCTAGGATTTTGTGAGTCGACTATCGTATCACTGCTTAAACTGGCCTCATAGGTGAAATGAAACATAAACCTTTCAAACTCCGAATCAATACATAATTTTGGAACATAAACCTAACTGAAAATTTCCTTACCAAAGAACTAAAGAAATGAAGCATGACTGTCTGGGGTTGATTAAGTTGATAAATGTGTATCTCTTTATTTGTTAAGAATCATATTCCAGTTCTGCTCCTAATTGTGACTGATTTCTTGACTCCGAATCTTTAGCTCAGTGCATTACATGACGCCTAAATATAACCAAGTGCCTTAATCTTTTCCCATTACTATTGGCTTGGCAGGCTAGGTTTCCCATATATATGGCCAAGAAAATTGGCACCATAGTGCTTGCTTTCAGTCCATCGACTCCACGCGCATGAATACGAATTCTCTCATCTTCTTGTTTTTACTCACATCTTTGTTAAAACACACATTTTCCTTATTCAATATTTTCTTATTTTTTAAGATATATGGTACCAAAACGAGTCAGATTAAAAACCACCTTAGTGCGCAATCTAATTAAAACCACTAATGATCACTCACAGTCTTTGATGATCACTAGTATGGATTATCAAGGCATGACAAGGAACTAGTATGGATTTTTAGTGCGCAATCTAGTTAAAACCACATGATTTGACCAACGTGATAAGACGCAAATAAATTTATTTTGAGGTAACCGAGTTGATGGCATGAATCATATATTTAATCTATTCTTAATGGAAGTTTACTAGATCGAGTGACCTGGCTAATGCTTTTGTTGCATGTATTTATAAACCTATTCAACTAAATATTTTGGCGGGGGATTATTATACACATTTTCTTCGTGGAATTCCACACGTTAATAGCTCCGTTTCATTAAAAAACTCTTAGAGTAAATTTTAAGGTATGGAAATATACATGCGAAATCAAAAAGAAGGAGAAAAGGGAGCCGAATGGAAATGTGGCAACCTAAGAGAAAAACTCGAAAAGTTTATGAAGGCTGGACGAATTTAAGTGCATCTTTGGTGGGAATGTAGGGTCATCTTTCCTCTCACGTGGTGTAACTCGTGGGATCGAGGCCACATGATACAAATAATTTTGCTCTTTATTTTGATATAGAGATTTTTCGGTAATTCCAGTCTTAGGGCAATATATTAATTTAAATATTCATGGACTTTTGTTCACATTCTTTTTGAACTTACTCGAGCACGTGTGTATATCGCCAGCTTGTTGAAAAGGCAGTATCAACAAGTTTATCCTTAATGTCAGATGTAACATGAGAGAACTCGACCATTTTTTTTTCCGACTGGTGTTGGCGAAATTCAAACTCCAATCACTGATATTATACTCCAATGATTTTACCACTATACTACAAAGACGTTGGCCGGTGGCAGGGACGGAGCTACATGTATGCTAGAGGTGGCTCCCCACTCCCCTGATTTTAACAATTTTTTTAAAAAAATCCTTTGATTTTCTATATATTTAGAAGAAAAAAATATTAATAAGCCCCCCGAAAATGCTGTATTTATAGTTTAGCCCCCCTTGTAAAAAGTTTATGGCTCCGTCCCTGGCCGGTGGTAGAATTTCGAATTCAACCACTAATCACTATTGGACATGGGAGCTCGATTTAAAACAATGATTTTAACGGGGTGGCAAATTCAACAGAAGTGTACCAAGGAATTTAGCCAGACATGCTGAAATTATAAAGAACACCCTTTCATGTCCGAAAAAGATCCATTCCACTTGTGGCCGGCAAAATTCCTTACTTGATCGACATCATTTTACTCAAAATTCCTTACTTGATTATTGGCAAAACAAATTACTTATTTATTCTTCACTAGCATGTTACTTATAAGTTACAAGTACTAATCATCAGCATCTCAGAGCAAGCACAATATGCACTAAGCCATCTCTAGATTTAGGTCATCTAGAGATGGCTTATTTGGTGGATTTGACAACAACTATGGGTTTCTGTAGATTGAGTCGGAAACTCAATACTCACCCAACATTTTATTTTGTTAAAATAGAACAAAGTGAGATTTGGTGGAACCAAAAACCAAATAAGCGGAGACTGGGTTTCGCACGAACAAAATAAGCGTATACCGAGTATCCGTCAAGTGGAAACCTGGTCTCCGCATCCAGATGATATCTCTACTTGGTACTACGTAGATGTAGCACCAACCAAAAAAAAATCTAATTTTTTTTCTAGATTGTAGAGAGATTCTACACCATTATAGTTGTCTTTTTCTACATTTTAGAGAATTCTAGAGATCATAGTGCTTGCTCTCAAAATCAAAACATCATCATTCAAACCGGCTGAAAAGTTACAGAGTTAATCACCCAACTCACCAACAAAGTAAAGACCACCGAACAAAATCAGTTGACAAGCGTTTTTTCGGGTTTGTCACGTCATCAATACTTTCATTATCCGAATAAACAAAAAAAATGTAGCTAAAGCTACCGTATGTATCACTCTCCCTGTTATCATCGTCTTCATCACCATCACCTTCAGAGCTCCCTCCCTCCTTCCACCGGCTAAAATGCGCCAGTATCTCTCTACACCTCATATCCATTAACCCCTCTTCAAATTTTTGTTCACCAATTTATATTACGAATTCGATCTTAAGGAACAGTGGTTTCTGTCCAAATTTTGATTCTGCTGGGGCTGGTGTTGATGTTACTGAGGTAAATTTTATTTTAATGTTTTTTTTTTTCCCATGGTGTTTTTGTTGTTATCTGATTTGGGTTTTGTGGGTTTTTAAGAATTTGATAGAAATTTTGGAAATTTTAATTAGGGTGAGGAAATTATGTTAGTTATTGGATTAAACTATTGAATATAGAGGTATTAAATTGGGGAAAATGAAACAAAGTTTCAATTTTTATAGATAAGGATATAGGTTGGTTTGTTTATTGATGTTGATTCTGTTATTATATTGTTGTACATGGGAGGCTAGTATATGAAGATATGCATTTGAATGGGTATTTTTGTGTATATGAATGGCCCGGTGTCGGGGTCGGGGGTGGGAGGAGTATGCCTGCCATAGAGTGGGCATTTATCTGAATATTAAAGACCGATTGTCTTGATAATCAGTATATGTTAGGGTTTTGTAAAATTGAGTTAGAATTGACAGGTTATTTGGTAGTGGTTCTGTGGTTGTGAAACACAACATTTAGCAACTACTAAGTAGAAGCTTGACTATGAATGGTTTACCCCCATAGTTTCAACATTTATAGACAAGGATATAGGTTGGTTTGTTTATTAGGAAATGAGAGATGTTTATCCTGTCATTATATCATTCTAAATGGAGCTAGTATACGAAGATATGCATTTGAATGGGGATTTTTGTGTATATGAAATGGCTGGGGTCGGGGATTTTACCTGCCATAGAGTGGGCATTTATCCGAAATTTTAATCAATTGTCCTGATGTTGAGAGTTTGTAATACCAGATTAGAATTAGCTGGTTATATGATAGGCATTCGGGTTGAGATAAAAAAACATTTGGCAACTACAAATCTTAAGCTTAATAACTATCAATG
>JAJJMA010324730.1:51093-63015 GCA_023529015.1 Papaver nudicaule
CTACTGCGATATCTGTTGGTAAGCCTATTTTCAATCCCTTCAGTCCACAGAGTTCGTATCCTGAATATAGTGGGATTGTGCATCTATTTTTTTTCCTGGTGTTGGATGTTGGAGTTCGTAAATAATAATAGTTGGTGGTTAATGCTTTCGAGTATGTTGTGATTTGTATTTTCATTTTTGTTTCCAGTTGCCCCGGTGTGCTATGCACACCATGCTGCAGCTCAGATGTTACAGTTTCTCAAGTTCGATGAGATGTCTGAATCTTCATCAAGCCATGGTGGGGTAACATCTGCCTCAGATGTTCCAGTGCCCGAGCTTCCCAAACTTCACCCTAATGTGAGCAGTTCCATGTTCTTTTGTTAAGAAGTGAGTTTCGAGGATACTTCTGCAAATGGATGTTTTTTTGAAGGGGTGTATATAAGCCTCTGTGACAGTTGAATTACTTTAGGATCGGTTAAACCTTGTAACAAAAAAGTCATTGATCTTTTTTAGTCCTGGAGTTGCTAGCAGCCACAGGTGCTGTTATGGTCTCCTTTTTGTTTGTGGTATTAACTACTTGTAGAGAGCAATTACAAGATTTATTTAGCAAGCCACTACGCTGCCTTTTTTGTGATTGTGGATCCTCTTTTATGCTTCATTTTCCTGCAAACAAATGGAAAGTGGGAGAATGAAGCTGGTCAATAATCTGCCTTTTTTTTTTTTTTTTTTTTTTTTGTGACAATATGCTTGTTGCCTTGTTGGATAGTACATGTGGTTGTGTGTATATGTGATGACACGTGAGTGAGGTTGACATTCTATTGCCATTCTCAGAGCAAGGGCTATGGGGCTTTTAAAACGATAGAGTAACTTTTTCAAAAAGAAAAAGTATGACTAAATGGATAAATTTGCTTTCACTTTGGGTAAAGAATGGACTCATTTCACTCCAAAGTCTATCAGATACTCCTTTGTATGAAAGAGTGAGTGGAAGTGCAGTCTAAGCGGACAAAGATTAGCCGCTGCATGAAAAAATGCACAAAATGGATAAACATTTGACGTTTGTTATGAAAACAAGTAGAAACGGCTAAAGTGTTTAGCCGTTGAAATGAATAAAAAAAAAGAAGGAATAGCATCAAAACATGGAATGACTGAAATTCATTAGCCGTTTGTAATAAATAAAGAAATAAGAACCCACACTTTTTCTTCATTTTGTGTTTTTTTTTTCAAGCGTCTCAACTTCAGTCTCTTAGACCCCAATTCTTTGCTTTCCACGGTTGATTTTCTCAACTTTCAGTAAATCTCTCTTTCAAAATGAAAGGGAAAGAGTGCTTTTGCACTCTACCCATAGCCCTTGTTCTCAGGAGGAGTCTTGAAAAGATACTTGATACTTCCCTTACTGCCTTCCTTCAAACCATCTTGAGTCTTGACACCTCGAGTCCTAGTCTATAAAATCATCTCCTTCTTCAAATCCTCCATCAAATTTTCTGCTTAACTCTATATTGGGCTTGGGTCACGGTTGATACCAAACCGCTGCTTTTTTGTAACGTTTTTTTCCTTAATAATTCAAAATGTGCCATGCCCTCTAAAATCTTACACGCGGCATAAATTAATCTACCGTTGGTAAAAAAAAATCCAGAATCTTTCGCTCAATTTTTGTCTTGTAAACCAAAATTTACTGCATGGTCAGCTCACAACCAGTCTATAAGAAGTATGCAGACCCTGCATGGCCAGCTCCCAATTCCTAGACTCTACGGAGTTTAGTAGATGATGTAATGGTGATGTAATATCAAACCTCCTAACAAGAAGAGCAAGACCCATCGGTTGCGTCTCGCAAGACCTTTCTCGGATCACTTTTCTATTGTTTTATGCTCTTCGGATTCAGATTGCTGTGCTTGCCCTTTTCGATTTCATTTAGCCTGGCTTGTAGGTACTAACATAATCCCTTTAATGAAAGAATGGTGGAAGTCTTTTTCTTTTGTAGGCACGGCGGAAGAATGTTTCTCAAAAAAACTTAACGCATTAAAGGAAAAATTAAAGGTGTGGAATAGAAATGTATTTGGGAGCATTGATGGAGCTATAGATAAGGACCTTACTAATTAAGTTGAAAGAATTGGACGATATTGATGATGATAGAGGTCTTACCGAAATTGAAGAAGACATGCTTGTTTCGGTAAAAGTGGAGTTTGAGGTAGCTCATCGTCGTCAATAAGTATGTTGAGACAAAAGTCAAGAGTTAGATATTTTAGAGACGGGGATCGAAATACCAAACATTTTCACCGAGTAGTGAAGGGTCATAGAGCTTTTAATAATATCAAAAACCTTCGTATTAATGGTCGGTGGACGGGCAACAAAGAAGAAATCAAGAAGGGTATTGCAAATCATTTTAAGTAAGCTTTTAAAGAAGTATCTAACAACCGTCCAAGAATCAAGAATATGTGTTTAAGGGGTATTGATGAGAATGCAAGCATATGGTTGGAGAGGCCTTTTAATGAAGAGGAGGTCAAGAATGCAATTAAAGATTTGGGAGTTGATCGTGCTCCGGGCCCGAATGGATTTCCTATGAAGTTCTTTATTGTTTGTTGGGAGTTTTGAAAAGAAGATTTGATGAAGGTTTTCGAAGAATTTCATGGCCACAATGTTCTTCATTCTTCGTTGAAAAATAATTTTATTGCCCTTATTCTTAAGAAGGTGGTTGTAGAGGAAGGAAAAGAGTTTTGACCTATAAATCTTATTTGGAGTGTGTACAAAATCATCTCAAAGGTCTTAGCGGAACGATTAAAGGTATACCTTCCTACCCTAATCTCTACATGGCAATCTAGCTTTATTAAAGGAAGATAAATTCTCGATGGAGTATTGATAGCAAACGAATGTGTGGATTCTAGACTTCGTCAAAATATTCTGGGGTTAGTTTGCAAGCTCGACTTTGAAAAGGCGTTTGATAATGTGAATTGGAAATTCCTAAATGAAGTCTTATTCAAAATGGGCTTTGGTGGTGTTTGGAGAGCGTGGATTAGAAATTGTTTAACATTCTCAAAGTTCTCGGTTCTTCTTAATGGATCATCATACGGTTATTTTGGATTAGAAATTGTTTAACATTTCTTTTCACTATCGTTGGTGGAAGTCCTAAGTTGTATGTTGTGCGAAGCTCAAGAACTTAATCAAATCTCGGGCTTTTCGGTAAAGGAGGGGGAACCAAAATAAATCACTTGTAATTTACCGATGATACAATTATTTTTCTTGATGCTAAGAGAGAACAAGTTGATGCCCTTCGTTACCTACTTCTTTGTTTCGAACTAACATCCGGTTTGAAGATAAATTTCTGTAAAAGTAGCTTATTTCGGGTTGCCTTTAAAGAGTGAATTGAAAAGTTTGCTAACATGTGAGGTTGCAAGTTTTCTAGATTTCCTAGTATCTATCTTGGCCTTCCTTTGGGAGACAAAGTGGAAGGCACTCGAAAATGGGCAAAGATGCTCGAAAGTTGTGCGAAAAGAGTTGCTTCTTGGAATGGTAAAACTATAGCAAGAGGAGGTAAATTAACTCTCATCAAAAGTGTCTTGGCCAGTCTACCCATTTATCATCTCTCTATTTTTCTTGCTCCATGCTCCATTACTAAGAAAATTGATAAAGTGGTGAGAGATTTCTTATGGGATGATAATCTTAACAAGAAAAGAATTCACAATGTCGGATGGAAAAAGCTCACTAATTAAATCGAAGAAAAAATGTGGTCTCGGTATAAGAAGAACTAAGCAAGTTAATTCGGCTTTGCTAAAAAAATGGTGGCGCTTTGGTCTAGAAAAAGATGCACTGTGGAGGAAGATTACTGTTGAGAAATTTGGCGAAACCTCTA
The DNA here is from genome assembly GCA_023529015.1 of Papaver nudicaule. Classification (NCBI taxonomy): domain Eukaryota; kingdom Viridiplantae; phylum Streptophyta; class Magnoliopsida; order Ranunculales; family Papaveraceae; genus Papaver; species Papaver nudicaule. The sequence continues at coordinate 54,917 of JAJJMA010324730.1, forward strand.
CCGGTTGGGAAACTCTCCAACCCAAAGGTTCAAAAGGTGTAAGATTGTGGTTTAATATTTATAAAGAGCTCGAAGATTTCAACAAAGGTATTAGATTCAAGATCGACACGGGCAAAGACACTAGATTTTGGGAAGATTGTTGACTTGGTGATGGAAGATTATGTGACATGTTTCCCTTGGCTTATGAGGCTTCAAGGACCAGAGAGTTTGTGGTAGCTAGTATGTATGAAGTTAGTGAAGGTGATATAAGGTGGAGGTTTATGTCTAGAGAAAGATACTCTCGACATATTTCAAGTGAAGTCTCAACTATCTCAAATCTTCTTTCTTCTATCACTATTCAAGAAGGCGGTTCGGATAGTCGAATTTGGGTAGGAAATAATTGCATGGCCACTATACGGTTAAGGATGGTATTAGGAATGAAAAAGATCAAGATTAGCCAAATTTTCCAACCGATGTTGTATGGAACCGTGAGTATCTTTGTAAAATCAACTTTTTTCTTTGGCTTCTTTCGCATGATTTGATAATGGCAGCGGATAAGTTAATAAGAAGGGGTATATAGATGTCTCTAGTTTATGTTGTTTTTGTGACGAAGATGATGAAACTAGCTCTCATTTATTCTATGATTGTTGGAGGACACGGAGAATGTGGGACTACTTTGTTGAAGGAAGCTTTCCTCGGTGGACTTATGAATCAATTGTAACCACAAATGTGAAGTCTTGGAAGACGAAAGACTTAGCCGTATATGGAACATCCCGGTTGTAATTTGGTGGTGCATATGGAGAGAGAGAAATGCAAGAGTCTTTGAAAACAAAAAGAAAAATTTGGTAAGCCTAATTATAAATGTTAAACTTCAAGCTTTCTTTTGGGCCGAATCAAACACAAGGATGCTCGGTCTAACGGCGAATATGGTGGTAGCTTTGTGCGACTCTTTATTTCGGCCTTCGTGAGCTTGTAGTTTTTTTGTCTTGGGTAACCGAATTCCCCTTCGGTTACCTTTTCTTTTTTGTTTCAGTTGTAATCATTGGGTTGAGGTACCCCTCTTAAGTACCTCTATTCTCAATGAAATTCTCTTTGACCGATAAAAAAAAACTTTTTGGGGGATAATTGAGGTAAAGATTGTCCTTATGAATTATTATAATTGTTTTTTTCTTCTTCTAAATTTTCCAATGTATATAATAAAAGCGCAATGTTTGAACATCAGCTGTGGTGGTATGCAACCTTTGGCGTTGGGAAACCAGAGCTTAATGAACTGGGAAAGAATGAAGATCATTTTCCAATCGTTAAAAAGTATGATGCACGACACTGGGCAAGAGGGCAAGTTGATGATGGTCAACGCACAATGATCGTGCAAATGGGCAACAATGTATACGAACATCCAAGAACATTATTCGTGAACCATATTATATGTATGCCGAGAGATGGAAGGGGCATGGGATTTTATTGCATGCAAGAAGCTTGACTCGGCACGTGTTATACAGTCCACTGTCAGCAAAAGGTGTCGGTACTTCGGGGAAAGACTCACTGTTCAAATACTTGGACGTGAATTTAAACGCATCCCTATCAACCCTTTTGATCAGACAAAGATTTCAGGAGATGATTATAGGAGACTGTTGTATGATCCCAACTATCATTGGTATGACTACACATCACTATCCAGGGAACCAGTCGACGAGGCAGAATACCAAAGGTTTTACAGAAGAATCTACAAAGAATGTATAGCAACGCAGACGACACATTTGGGTCAGATCTTCCAGCATTGAGTTTGTTACCCGCTGAAGGTGATTTTTACCTTCGCAACCTCCAGCGTCAAATCCATACATGCATCCAACACAAGCAACTGAGCCCAGGCTTATGCCACCATTGAATTGGTGGGCGCCATTTGTGGATGATCAAGGAGGGGTGTACGGCGTGGCTATTCCAACAGAAGGCATGGAAACTTCGTACTTTGGGGTTGATGATACACCATATCAATATCAAGCTAGGTGAAATGAGTTACAACACATGGTTACAAAGTTAAAAAATATGTATCTTGGAGATCAACATCGACGTTATGGTGAACATAAGGAATGGTTTAATATGAATGCTAGTGATTTGAATGAGGAATCGAGTTAGGGGGATAGAAGAGGTAATGGAGGTGGTGATGGAAGCGTTGCTGCTGGTAACATCAGTTGTGGGACTGGCTTGGGTGGTAGCTCTGGTGGTGGTCGACGAAGTGGAACTGGTGCTAGTGGACGAAGTCCTGCAACTCGACAAAGTCCTAGTGTTAGAGCAAGAAGTTCTGTTGGTAGTGGAAGATGTCGAGGTTGTGGACCAAGTCTTAGTTGTTTACGACTTGGTCAAAGAGGAAGCCTAGGGAGCACCCCTAATGTGTTGGATGACGGTGGAGGAGACTCCGCCTCAGGTTGGAGGAGGATTCCAAGACTCTCAAGCCATTTATGAACATAGTCTTGCCAGTCCAACAGGTGCAACAACAACAACAACAGATGTTTATGTTCCCACGCAGGTGAACCCTCAACAAGTAATCTTTAACACCCCAGGTATTGACGTCAAGGATTTTATGAATCAATCATTATTTACTCCCAATGTTGTTCTGGCAGGATTGCGACGGGCTCGTCCATATGAGGTAGTAGTCTCTGGCGGCCATTACCTCAACGAGCAGTTAATGATTTCCTCGTATGCAATCCTATGGTAACGATGATTATGCTACGCAACCTCCGGAGGATTTTGGACAAGTCGATGTGGATATGGTCAACAATTTTAACTTGAACAATATGGCCAACTTAGGGGAGCATCAAAATTACAGGCAAGACAACTAGGAGTAGACGTTGATTGAGAATGTTGTTTCAGTTTATTTGTTGTTTTAGTTTTTTTGTTTAATTTCTAGACGTCAAAAACTTTTGAGAATGTTAAACTTTGATGTTTCCTTCTTTTCATTAACGTTGTTGTTACGTTCCATTAATTTTTTTTCCATTCAATTTAAATTTTAAATACTACATTGACTTCATTAGAATTGAAATTGGATTAATACAAGTAACTAAACTCTGAATGGGTTAAATTTTGGCAACATCTTAAGGATGTGGAAACAACCAAAGAAATGGAACGGGTTGCCGCCGTTATGGAGTTCCCATGTCTCTAATGATCTTCTCAACACATCCTCACTGTTCTCACAAATGGCTCTTTCTCGACGGATTCCCACAACTACAAAAGCAAAATTGTTTACTTCCATGTTAATCTTAGCAAAACTATCGGCCAACGCGCCAACAGAACGTCTTCTACGGTTCCAGGTCTCTTGTACAAACTTTTCATGAATTGACATCCATAAAGTTAGGTGTCTTGTATTCACACTCCTAATTTCATCCTGGGAGAAGAAAGCATAATTACTACATATTTGTACATCTTCATCTGGGGTAAATCGTTGGCGACGAATACTAATACGACGACGACGAAGATCATTTGGAGTCCGAGGTATTTTTCCAAAATTATATGAAATAAAAGAATTGGTGTATGTTGAAATGGATTTGAAAGAAAGTATTTATAGAGGTAGGAATTGGTGAGGGGAATTGACATTTAAGTAATTATAAGAATTACCGTCGATAGAGGCTAACAATCTCGTGGTCAAGAATCTCTATTTCGATGTCGAGTTTCAAACAGTCTGTCGAAAGTAACTCTCTCGACCGATTGTGTCCCTAGCGACCGCTAATATTTTCATACGAACCGGTAAACAGGCAAATCTAACGGTTTACGTGTTTGTTTTTTGTTTTTGCCCCTTCCATAATGGGACAAATAACCTTACCCACAGGAAGGGCCTTAATCACTCACCAACAAAGTAAAGCCCACGAAACAAAATCAGTTGAAGGCCGTTTTTTCGGGTTTTTCGCGTCATCAATACTTTCATTATCCGAATAAACAAAAAGGTAGCTAAAGCTACCGTATTTATCACTCCCCCTGTTATCATCATCACCTTCTTCACCACCACCTTCAGAGAGCTCCCTCCCTCCTTCCACCGGCTAAAATGCGCCAGTATCTCTCTACACCTCATATCCATTAACCCCTCTTTTTAGGGTTTCTGATTTCTTCAATAAAAATCCAATCTTTATTTATTTCTCTCTATTGATAATGGCGATTATCAGGGTATCAAAATTAGGGCTTTTTGTATTTCTTACATTTGGGAGGTTATTTATGAGGGTTTCTTCTTCTTCTAATTTTTGTTCACCAATTTCTATTACGGATTCGATCTTAAGGAGTAGAGACTTCTGTCCAAATTTTGATTCTGCTGCAGCTGGTGTTGGTGTTACTGAGGTAAATTTTATTTAATGTTTTTTTTTTTCCAACGGTATTTTTGTTGTTATCTGATTTGGGTTTTGTGGTTTTTTAATAAATTTGATAGAAATTTTGGAAATTTTAATTAGGGTGAGGAAATTATGTTAGTTATTGGATTAAACTATTGAATATAGAGGTATTAAATTGGGGAAAATGGAACAAACTTTCAATTTTTATAGATAAGGATATAGGTTGGTTTGTTTATTGATGTTGATTCTGTTATTATATTGTTGTACATGGGAGGCTAGTAAATGAAGATATGCATTTGAATGGGTATTTTTGTTGTACAGACGAATTTATGAGGTTTGTTAAGTATATACAGTAAAAACTTCATATATTGATACTCCATATATTAATAAACTCTATATATTAATAAAAAATCATAGTCCCAACTTGGGCCAGTTATAAATAGTAATAAACTCCACATTTTAATATTAATACATTTTTCTAGTGCCGCCTTAACTAATTTACCTCCATATATTAATAATTGATATTATATTGGAAAATATATATCTTGTTACAACATAATTAAGATGAACTAAAATATTTATCAATACTTTTTTGAGAAGCAGATGTAATTTTTTGGGTTGTTACCGCATCTTTTAACTTACGGATGCGTAAAACCTAGTCGTCATGGGCACCTTATTTTACAAGACACGACAGAATGCTAAAACCTTACTGGAAAGTAGCATCAACAACTTCAAAGCTTCCGTAGGCACTAGCATGTAATTTGGTTTACAATATGAAGCAAAACTGAGAGTGATAAGCATGGTAAAGAAAGCATGCAATCACAAATTTGAATAGTTTCTGTGTTGGCGAAAACCAACCCCACTTTTTTAAGGCCGGTTCCTATGGGGGCATCCAAAAGGTGTGCTTTGCAATCCCACGTAGCCTAACAAATCCAAACTTGGACTATGGAAAACTAGCAAAATCTGGTTAGAAAGCTTAGTCTAATAGAGTGCTAGATCTACCAAAATCTAGCATGGCACATCAGATTTATAGCAATGCTTTTAGAACCAAGTCTAATGGTGTGTGCTAGATAGCAGTGCTAGTTGTTAGTCTAGCGCTGAATCATATAGCGGTGGGGCGTTGAATGGTAAAGCTCCAGATAATCTCAGTCATCAGATCTAAAATGTACGTTATCAGCCATCATATCTAATGAGAATATTTGTTTTAACGCTAAATGATTGAGCGTGAGTTCACTTTTTACCGCTGGATGATTCAGCGCCGAACTAGCAATGTTACTTCGACTGCGTTATTTCTAGAGAGAGAACTAGCATTCAGGGAATTGACCACACTTTTCGTAGATCTAGCACTCCCATTAGACTTAGCCTAATATATTTTAATGTTTGGTGGGTCTTCTATATATTTATATATTATTTTTGGGGTCCAATTTTAATATAAAAAGATTTAAAAAGTATGAGAGATAGAAGATATCGATGGAATACCATCGGTCGATGTTATTTCCATCGACGATACTAATTTTGTTTGACGTTGCAAAGTTGCATTTCTGCAACCTTGCAACGTCAAAAACCCCCTTTGCTAGTTCCATAGTCCACCATAATAGCTATAATTGAGGTTTTAATTGTCCCATAGGAACTATACTAACAAGGTGCAATTTCTCTTTTGTGTTTACCGACTGCATTCAAAAACTAAACCCACATTAAACATAGGAAACTGGAAAAAAATACTGACAAGAGAAACATAAAATTCCGCACAAGATAGCTAGGGAACTAATTAATGGCATTCTAGACTTAGTGACAATCTTCCTAAGTAGAGGAAAATCCCTGGAAGTTACAACGAACTCCACATTTTTTTAAAAGAAGGTTAACAAACGCAATCACTAAAATGGTTTAACCAGTTTACAAGCAGTTCAAAAATTATGAATGAAACAACGAACTAGCATGAACCAAGATCTCTTAACATGGTAAAGGATGGAAACAATCATTAAATCTCAACTTCGCTAGTATTCACAAGACTAGTACTCTAGTAGTATTCACACACACAAAAAAAGGAGAAATTGTTACCAAATGTTCTTACGTTTGTACCTTACGAATGGGTTAGTATAGTTTAATTGACTAAATGTTATTGTTAGCAAGTTACACTCACTGTAATATATACCAAACTGATCATTTTCACCTCTACTTTAACCTCTGTTATTGGCCACGTTTTGATTCAAATTTAGGCCTTGATCCGACTCGTCTACATCTGACTGAAATAATCTTACTCGTTTCGATCTGAAATCATCTTGCCGTCTATATTTAACTAAGATTTTTGGACATTTTTACCATTTTGCATGACTCATAGATTGGGTCCAAGTCAGAGTTTAGGTCCAAGTCAGGGACATTCTGATACTTGACTCAAATAGGTCCAAGTCAGAGTTTAGGTCTGACTCAAGTTGAAAAATAAATAGTCTGAACCGATCCAAGTCAGTAGCCGAGCTAGATCAAGACGCTGAGTCAGCAAAAAATAAACACATTCTTACTCTAAGAAAAAATAAGAAAAAAACGTCCAAACGAAGTTGTGTTTCTGCAATTCACTTTTACTAATTTATCAACAGTTTTGAGTGATATGTATTCAACTTTAATATCTATGTTTGTTTAAGGATATTCAACATTTTATGAACTATTTTACATGGTTCATATACAAGAACCAATGAATCAATTATTCGTTACAGGAGCAAAAAACCGCGACAACAAATAGAAGAAAATATATCTCGAATTAGAAATTAGCCGGTGAAAGGAGTATTCTCTTTGATAGTGGTGTTGGTGGTGAAGATGATAACATAGAGTGACAAATACGGTAGCTCTGTCTACCTTTTTGTTTATTCGGATAATGAAATTGATGACGTAACAATCCAAAAAAATGTTTGTCAACTAATTTTGTTTTGTGGACCTTACTTTGTAGGTGATTGATTAACTGTAACTTGTGAGTCGTTCGAATTATGATGTTTGATTTTCGGATGATGACGATGATCATTTTTGGTAACTTAGGTTGTGTCTTATGGTGTAGAGGTTTAGAACCCAACCAGTGGTGACACGTTAGCGAGAATACCCAATTGTTTTTTGAAGGTTTCATAGTTTGGCGAGATAGATTGTCTCGTCAAGCGAGAAAATTTACTTCGTCAAAACCTAAAAACAGAAAGTGAGACAATTTGTCTCGCTGGACCGGTCAATATGGTTGACCGCCGAGACAAACTTTTTCGCCTAAGATTAAAACCCTTAATCAGAGATCGGAACAAAAAAAACAATAAATTCCTCAAATTTTCGTAAGCTTCATGGGTGAACGTTTGAGTATACTTCATCAGAACAATTTTGACCAAAATCTCTAGAGACATCGAACCGTAGAATTTTAATTTCAACTTCACTCCTGACTCATTTGATTTGACAATAATTGTATGTTTATACTTTCAGATTTCATGGAGAAATTTTACTTTCGGAGTTCATTTAAAATGTTGAATGTTACGAAATTGGATCATCATAGAAGAAAAAGTTTGTCAGGTAAAATTATTATCATATCTCTTAATCTTTTAATTCATTGCGATTTTCCAATCCTTTCGCTCAGAATCTAAGGTTTTGATTTTAATTGGTTGTATTACAGATTTGATCATATATCGCTTGTTGTTATCTCACTTTTAATGATTAAAAACTATAGAAATATCTTCTTCTGTAGGAAACAGAATGGTGAATCTCCATAACATTTTATTTTCTTAAGTTTTTGCCGTCGGATTTTTTGTAGAGAGAAAAGAGAAAAAAATGGTCAATGTAGAAGTATCTTAA
>JAJJMA010324730.1:63025-80406 GCA_023529015.1 Papaver nudicaule
TTGTAGAGAGAAAAGAGAAAAAAATGGTCAATGTAGAAGTATCTTAAGTGAGACTCTTTCCCTCTTTCTATATGGGCGAGACATATTAGAAAAAGAAAAAGCAAGACAATTTATCTCGCCTTAAAGTGATTGTTCTGGTGAGACAATTTGACTCGCCAAACATTGTCGCATTTGTTCCTTAGTTTGCTAGAATTGATGAGGAAACCTTCACAGTTGGCCACGGTTTTCTAGCTCTTATTTCTAGTGTTTTACACCATACATAAGAAACAGTTTTATAGTAACGAGTGGGTTAAGAATATTTTTTTTACGTAAGTTTTTAGATCCACCGGTTTTTCCGTCAATCCTAGATGTCATAAGAAAAAATAATTTGCTTGATAGCTTGTTTTGATACCCATTCAGAAGCTACTTTTTTGTTTATTTAAGTCAAAAAGTCGTAAGCTTATAGGTACCTAATTTTAAAACAACTCTTAGAAGTATGAAAGTTACTTTGTTTTGGAGCAAAAAACATTGTCTTTCGACTTCTCTAAGAAGTTGCTTCTCGAATTCTCCTTGGTACTTGGAATTATACATCTCTTTTTTCTTCTTTGCTTCATTAATACAAAATACGTTCCTATTTCATCTTCCAAAAAAAGCAGGGGATAATTGTGAGAGTAAGAAGAATATATATATACAAAAGAATGGGCACAATTAAAGTTAGAGATGATCGGGAAAAAAATTGATTCACTTTCTGTACTTAGGTTTCTTTTCATGGGTTTTTTCTATGCAAATAGTTATTTACAAGTACGTATTGAAATCTTGTATAAGTTTAATCAAATTTTTTTTTTTGATGAACGAATGATGATCCAGAAGCAGGAATTTCATGTTAAAACAGGTAATCCCTCTCTTTTACTTCCAGTACAAGCTAATTCCTCCTCTCCTTCTCATTTCAAAACTTCTGAAATCATCCTTCTCAATTCCTGATTTCCCACAAACTTTTTTAATTTTTCAACTTCCTACTCAAAGCTTTAACAATGGTAGAATCAAAAGTTTTTATTACTAAAAAACCTAATTCACCTAATAATCAAATCATTATAGGTGTTTAGATGTGAAATTAGGTTCCTCCACTTACCAACTGAAGGCATCTGCTACAAGAAATTCTAATGCGGTTCTTGAATGGTACAAGAAATTTGTAATGGGTGTTAAATCTTCCATCCCGATCAGTGTAATGCATGTCAATGGTGACTTTGTTGTAGGATTATTCAGGAGCAACGAAATTCTTCTCTATCAACTTAATCGGGAGCAAGAAATACCAAAATCACTGTTGGAATTTTTTAATGATGAAATTCATCTCCGGTTTCACTGTTTTGGAACTTCAGCTGCTTCAATTGAGAGTTTGAAGGCATCAGGGTTTGATTTGAAGGTCTCTAAGGCTGAGCCAAGTTCTGTTGGAAAATATTTGAAGAAGCAGTTTACTGATCTAGGGAATCAGATTTCTATTACTAAAAACCTAATTCACCAAACAATCAAATCATCCATAGGTGTCTGAGTGTGAAATTGGGATCCTTTTTTTCCTTCTTCTTTTGTTTAACATATTCTTATATAATATTATTAATGCATAACTACATGTAACAAAAGCATTAGCCAGGTCACTCGATCTAGTAAACTTCCTCTAGTTAAACTTTGCGTAATTATGTTCTTTTTCAGTGATGTTCGTTTGCATCATTTGAATAGGTATTTCTTATTTGTAGGTATTAGCGGTTTATCATGTCGTTTGTTGTTGTTTAGCCCATTTTGCATCCGAAGATAGTGAAGTGAAGGTGGAATTTGATTGTACTGTTTTTTCTTTTTTTCTTTTTATCTTTTCTGGTTTCGAGAATTTTTAAGTTAAATAGTTTTACAAATTTATAAATACATGGATGTGGCAAATCAGAATTCCCAATCACCTAGTGTTACAAAGTTTGAGAAATAAAAAAGTGAAGTTCATTACTTTGTAGTTAAAAAAATCATGTAAATCGTACGAGGTGTATGATTCTAAGACTTTTGAGTATTATTAGTCAAGATAGAAAAAGTTAACTTGTTCAGCTACTAGAAATCATTCTAAAGTTGTGTTAACAAATTAACTTCTAAGTTTTTTGTTCTAGATGTTAAAAATCAACTTCCCAAGATGTATCCAAATACCTTATTAAGATAAACCAATCACCACCATCTCACTCTCACAACTGCCTTTGATTTTTATGGAAGATGAAAGATGAAAGTTTTTTTTTAATTAACAAAATTAAGGAAAAAAAGAAGAGATAAAGGACTTTCCTAGGATTTTATGAGTCGACTATCGTATCGCTGCTTAAACTGGCCTCCTAGGTGAAATGAAGCATAAACCTTTCAAACTCTGAATCATATTATACATAATTTTGGAACCATAAACCTAACTGAAAATTTCCTTACCAAAGAACTAAAGAAATGAAGCATGACTGTTTGGGGTTGATTAAGTTGATAAATGTGTATCTCTTTATTTGTCAATAATCATATTCCAGTTCTGCTCCTAATTGTGATTGATTTCTTGACTCTGAATCTTTAACTCAGTGCATAACGTGACGCCAAAATATAACCAAGTGCCTTAATCTTTTCCCATTACTATTGGCTTGACAGGCTAGGTTTCCAATATATATGGCCAAGAATATTGGCACCATAGGGCTTGCTTTCAGTCCATCGACTCCACGCGCATGAATACGAATTCTCTCATCTTTTTTTGTTTTTACTCACATCTTTGTTAAAACACAAATTTTCCTTATTCGATATTTTCTTATTTTTTAAGATATATGTTACCAAAACGAGTCAGATTAAAAACCACCTTAGTGCGCAATCAAATTAAAACCACATGATTTAACCACTGATGATCACTAGTATGGATCAAGGCCATCAAAATTTTGGCCCGGCAAGGAACTAGTATGGATTTTTAGTGCGCAATCTAATTAAAACCACATGATCCAACGTGATAAGGCGCAAAGAACTTTCTTTTGAGGTAACCGAGTTGATGGCATAAATCATATATTTAACCTATTCTCAATGGAAGTTTACTAGATCGAGTGACCTGGCTAATTCTTTTGTTGCATGTATTTATAAACCTATTCAACTAAATATTTTGGCGGGGGACTATTATACACATTTTTTTCGTGGAATTCCACACGTTAATAGCTCTGTTTCATTGAAAACTCTTAGAGTAAATTCTAAGGTATGGAAATATACATGCGAAATAAAAAAAAAGAATAAAAGGGAGCCGAATGGAAATATGGCAACCTAAGAGAAAAACTCGAAAAGTTTATGAAGGCTGGAACTTTAGTGTCATCTTTCCTCTCACGCGATGTAACTCGTGGGATTGAGTCCACATGATACAAATAATTTTGCTCTTTATTTTTTATATAGAAATTTTTCGGTAATTCCAGTCTTAGGGCAATATATTAATTAAAATATTCATGGACTTTTTGTTCACATTCTTTTTGAACTTACTCGAGCACGTGTGTATATCGCCAGCTTCTTGAAAAGGCAGTATCAACAAGTTTATCGTTAATGTCAGATGTAACATGAGAGAACTCGACCATTCTTTTTTCCGACTGGTGTTGGCGAAATTTAAACTCCAATCACTGATATTATACTCCAATGATTTTACCACTATACTGCAAAGACAATGGCAGGAGGTAGAATTTCGAATTCAACCACTAATCACTATTTGACATGGGAGCTCGATTTAAAACAATGATTTTAACGGGGTGGCAAATTCAACAGAAGTGTACCAAGGAATTTAGCCAACCTTGCTGAAGTTATAAAGAACACCTTTTCATGTCTGAAAAAGATCCATTCCACTTGTGGCCAACAAAATTCCTTACTTGTTCGACATCATTTTACTCAAAATTCCTTACATGATTATTGGCAAAACAAATTGCTTATTTATTCTTCACTAGCATGTTACTTATAAGTGACAAGTACTAATCATCAGCATCTCAGAGCAAGCACAATGGTGCTGTACGAGTATAAAATCTGCATAGGTATTCAAGCTACCATATCCATCTGATCTACTTATACATACAGTAATCATAAACCAGATTCAATGGCGCGAGGACCATAAGAACGATACCGAAGGTAAACATAATAACAGTAATCAATGGTTAAATGCTTAAAGACTTGTATTAATTTCTGTGTTGTAACTACATGGATTGCAACCCTAAGGAACCAGAGGAGATACTGACCTAATCCCACTCTTGCCGCTTAGGTTTTACCCAAAAAGAATCCAACCCTTACAATGTTTTCCAAGCTCGCCTTATATAGGCCGAGCTTGGGTGGTTTACAGCTAATAAGACAAAAGACTCAATCGTGGTGGTGTCAGTCCTTGTCGAGTAAGGCGGTTTATTCGGCGGTGTTCCGAAGCTGACTCTGGGCTTCGGTCCTTTGGTGTGGTCCGAACCCCTTTCTTCTGAGTCTTTGCTTCGTCCGCGTGGGGTCTCCCTTCCTCTTTGGTTTAGGTCCGAGGCTTCTCTGCCGATCCTTTCGGTGTGGTTAGGCTTCTTGGATGTGAGACACGTGTCCCGAGGGGTTTTACCCTCCACAGTTTGCCTCTTTCCTTTCCTCGTATCAAAGATACGAGGAGGGGAAATTTCTTTTTTTGCCACCTCCTTGTTGAGTATCCCACTACTTATCAGGTGTGGGTTTTTCGACACGTTCTCCTAAGCTCATGGCTTTTTACCTTCTGACTGGTAGCACTAGTTTCTCTCACTATTTAAGTTTCGGTTCTCCCTCTAAAAGTTCTTTAGCCCTTTCGTATTCACCTTTCTTGGCGCCGGCGTTCTTCTTCCGTGGAACCTCTTCGATTTGTATCTTCATATCAGGTGAATTATCCGTTCTTTTCTCCTTGACCCATTGTTTTAACCTTGTTTTTCTTTCATAAAGTTGATTTCTTTTGGTTATTCCCTTCTTCTCTCTCTCTCTATTTTCAAGTTGCCTGTGCTACTTTCGTCCGCCTGCGATACTGCCTTTTTTTGTTCTGAGTCTTCTTTCCCCATGTCTTTTTCTATGGTTGAGGCCCTTTCTTTAAGGATAAACGGCGTGGATCCTGATGGAAGGGGTTTTCAGATTGAGTCCATCGATTCTCCCAGATTGACTCCCGAACTAGTCGAGGAGTACCAATGCAGCGAGGACACACTTTTGGTGACGTTTCATCAAATGTCTGCAGGGTTGCTTCTTCCCCTTTACGAGCCTTCGAATCCTTTGTTCCTTGGAATCCTTTGTTCTCTTCCTAAACCCCGAGGAGTGATGCAGCTCACTTGCAACTCTATTTACCTTATTAATCAGTGGGTTCTTAATTCTGAAAATAATTCCCCTGCTGGTTCCACAGCGAAGTTCTACTTTACTGCCAAGAATTTCTTTAGACACTACGAACCCTTCTTAACCCTAGACAACAAGTTAGCTCCTTGGGGGGTTAGCTTTTGAATTGTGGAAGGCAGCGAGAATATCCTCCCCGAATTCTTGAAATATTCAATGGACGAAGACTGGTATTCGGAGCCTATACTCCTCAAAGGTCCCGTACTCCGAGGCTGGAAGGACTCTGGTCGGTTCTTTATTCGGACCGAGTTTAATGCAGGTCATGAGTTTGAGACTCAACACTTGTTTTCCATTCATTTTTCTGACGAGGATAAGGGGTTATCTCGCTCGTTTTTGGGAAAGGGCAAGGGCGTTGACGTGGAGCCCTCGGTCAGCCTAAAGCGTCCTCGGTCTGGTGAGGAGACTATGCAGCAGGTAACAAATACTTTCCTTTCGTTTTCTTTCTGAAGTATTCATACTTGCCTCTGTTTGTTTCCTGAGGAAGACGGATCCTTATCTGCAGGGACAACCTTTAGGTGCCCTAAACCTTAGCCGTGGCCTGATGAACTTTGACTATGCGGGAAGTTCCGGAGTTTCTCGGCCGCTGAAAAAATCTGTCTTGCAAACAATTCTTAAAGGAGTTCAAACTGGACGTCGCCGAGCTGCTACAGGACCTCCGAAGGAGACTACAAGTGCTGGTAAGGAAATATCAGCATCGAAGGTAACTGAAGTGTTTATCAAATGAGTGGGTGCCGCAAGCCCTCGGATTACCTTGCCTTCTACCACCAGTGGTGCCACTGCCTCAGCCATAGTAGTTCATACAGCTGCGAAGGCTAGTGCTGCTTCGGACGTTGTTCTCTCTATGTCGAGAGCTACCCTTGGTGCCTCTGCCTCAGCGATGGTAATTTCCATGAATGGTACTGGTGAACCTTCTACTCTTGCAACAGAGAAGATCGTTACACCGGTGGACCTCCTTGTTCCCCAAGAGGATGGTTCATATGTTAAGATGGACTCTTCTAAAGAACTCGTTGCCAGCTTTCCACGAAGTTCAAGGTTTCCGCCTGCTCCGAGTTATGCTAGCAGATATAGGCAATCATATATTGCCGAGAGGTTTAAAGAGGTCTTGTTTGAAAATTATAACCCTAGCGAGTTTACTGCCGAGGTTTCAACTCGTTTTGAAGCCTATGCCTCGGATCCCACAGAACAGCTTTTAGATCCGGATTTCTGCAAGAAGCTGGGTGATCTCTTCGGAGGTGACTGTCCTAGGGACGAATATAATATTCGTCATCCTCCCTTATCTTATGAAGAAAGTTTGTCAATTCTTCAGGCGGTGAGTTGTGCCTTTATTGCCCATGCCGATGTCGTCGAAGCATTGTGGTATATCTGTTTACTTACAGTTTCTGCTGCTTTTGCTAGGGCAACTATCATGCCTCTGGTCTCTTGGATCATAACTTTGATCAAGCTGGCGAGGCCGAATATCATGAGCGAGAGTTTCATCGGATGCAAGAGGAACTGGCTCAGGAGAAAGTTCGCAGTGCTGAGGCGAAAAAACAATCGATATGTAAGCCCCCTTTATTCTTTTGTTGTTTTAGGTACATCTGTTTTTTACAGCGTTGCTAAGAACAGATTTGCTGCTTGCTTTTTGAAAAGGAGAGATGGAAGAGCTCGAGAGAAAACTTCCAGAGGCCAGATTGGTCATTGATCGACTTCGAGAGGGTCGACAATCATCTCTGATTGCCTCAAGTAACGAGGGCTATCGAAGTGATAGTGATAGGTTGTTGGAAGAGAGGGACAGGGCTTTAGAAGATGTGGATTATTACAGAGCGAGAAGACAAGAGGCCGAAAGTCTTTTCGTAGAAGAGAGAAAAAGAGGGGATCAAGCCGAGCGCCTTCTCGAGGAGATTAGAAATAAAAACACGTTGTTGTCCCGAGAGAATCATTTTTTCCAACTAGATGTGACTCGACTGACGCAAGAGCGAGACGCAGCTTGCTCGGAGAGGTCAGTCAGCGCCTCTGGTAGGGTTCTGATTGAAAGGTTAGAGGAGAACGTCAGAAGTTTGAAGTTGCAGTTGTCTACACAGAAGAATGTCAACAAGGACTTGGTTACTACAAATGATCTTTTAGAAAGGAGTTGTAATGATATATGCCGAGAACTTGCTTTGGCAAATACATCGAAGGATCATTTGGCTCGTCTTATTGATGAGTACCGGATAGAGTTAGCTAAAAGCGGGGTCGTTTCTTCCGAGGATGTTAGGAAGAATGCCTCGGTGCCTCGTTTCACTAATCAGCACAAAGTTTCTGAGTATATGGTTTTCAAAGAGAGTAGGGAGCTAAACCTACTTTTCCTGTTTTCCTGCTCCTTTCACACCCCTGAGCGAGCTTTGTCGTCCTATCATTCTCATGTTTTGTTTTTTTTGCGTTTTTAGGCATCGAAGCCAATTTGAAGAAGCAGGTTGCTGACGCCGAGGCGGCAAGGGACGATGCCTCAAACCAGCTGGTGACCGAGTCCGAACGGAAGTTAGAGGCGGAAAGCAAGGTTAAGCAGTTGACTCGAGAGCTATCCGAAGAACGCCAGCGTCGTTCGGCTGATTTGGTTAGGTTTTCTCAAGAACTGGAGCTTGAACGCAAGCGTCGCTCTGAAGAAGCGACAAATCATACTGAACTGCTATCCAAGGAACGGGAATTTCGCCTTGAATGTCAAGCAAACGTGAGGGGCATAATGACCAGTTTTGCCCTTGTGCATCATGAGTTGAGACATGGTCAAGCTGTAGAAGAACTTCTTTCCCGATCTGCTTTAACTACTGCCTTTGCGACCAGCATGGCCTGCCGAAAGCATGGTCGCTCTCTTTTCAGGACCCTTGGTATCGAACCTCCTACCTATGGTGATATTGGGGCACGCGACTCGGATGCTGTATCTCCTATCGATAAGTACTTACTCCCGCAGGAGGTATATGTAGCCTTAGCTAGGAATGAGCTTCGGAAGAGGGGCTTGCTGGAGAAATTTTTGAATGGGCCTGGTGATGATGACGACGATGATGATGATTCTAAAGGTGATAATTCGGGGAACCCTGGCGGTGCTGCAGAAGGCACCCATGATTGCCCAGGCGAGCCCGATCACGGTCCCGAGGAGGGTTCTAAAGATGGTGCCAATTGCTCGAAGGATAGCTCTAAGCATAATGCTGAGGGAGAGGCTGTTGGTATGGTGGTTAGCACTTCCCGAAGTCATGATGACCGAACTCCAGGTACCGCCTTTGATAAGGATAGCCATTACTTGTTTCAAGAACCAGATCTGGCATATAGTGAAGGGGAAAGCGGGGAAGAAATTGATGAAGAGATTGATTCGCATGATTAACGAGCCCCAGGTGCTATATTTGATAAAGGGAGTCATTATTTATTTCAAGAGCCTTCTCGGGAATATAGCGATGAAGAAAGTGAGGGGGAAATTGCCAATGCTGTGGAAACTGCTCCTTCGGGGTCTGATCATTCTCAGCTTCGGATCCAAGATGATAGTGTCCAAACTGATAAGGGTCTTGCGAGGGAAATGAGAGTTCTTGGTGATGTTTCTCTTTGTGTTTGATCGAAGGCTTTTAGCTTAGCAATGTTACTTTTCCTCTTTTGGTTGTGTCCGAGACATTTTTTATATACGCATTTTTTGTTGCCGCGCTCCCTGCCCTGCATTTATATATATAAAGAATTTATTTTGTTTATTTTCCTATTGTTATGCCCCTCCTCAGAGCTGCTTTTTGTTTGGAGGAGGTCCCTTGGCTGTGTGATTCACTTGTAAACGCAAGATAATCAAGTGCCTCGGGGTTCCATCTTCCTCTATAGGTAGATGTTAATCCCATTTATCGTCCCTTCGACGCCCGAGGACGTGAAGTCCTCGTGGTCATTTGGTAGTGGGTACGAGTGTATCGTCGGTCTGTGTGGCCTTGATTCAAGGTGCCCACCGCTAACAGGGTGTCTTGTGGGTAGAGGACCGTGCCATATAACTCGTAGGGCCCTTACGATTTATATGGTCATCGGCTCTGTGCCTGCTATTCGAGGTCTTTATGTTTTTTGGCGATTTTTGCCTTTGGCGTTACAGCCTTTGTATTGTTTGGCGTTTTTTGCCTTTGGCGTTACAGCCTTTGCGATGGTGCCTAGCCAGGGTTTTTTTTACCCGTCCCGACAGGATCTGGAGTTTGATTCCGCGAGGAGTTGCATCAACGAGTGCGATTTTTTATTTATTAAATCTCTTCGAGTACTGCTTACAAAAGAAATTGCTTTTTCAGACTAGGTGTATCATGTACTTCCCCTCCACCGGGGTTTTTAACCTCTGACCTTCGAGGTTGACCAAGCTATACATGTCGTTGCCAAGTTGCCTTTCTATGACAAATGGTCCTGCCCAGAAGGGTTCTTGCTGGATGTTCTTGCCTTCGCTGGACTCGCCTAGTTGTTCATTCGGAGTCTGGAGGTTGCTCGCTGCCACAAGGAACTGTTCTCGGTTCTCGAGATGTTGGTTCTCTTCGCTGCTGTCTTGTTTCATACTTATCATTCCAGCTTCGGTGTCAGCTATGAATTTTTCTATACTCTCGTCAGATACTCTTGGGTACTTAGCCTGCCCCAAGCATTCCTTGCTACCTTCTTTTGCCTAAATGTCGATTTCATGGCAGGCGCGAGCCTCGGTAGGGTCACCAGGAATCTCCGCGATCCGTCGTGGAGTCGGGAACCTGATTCTTTGGTGCAAAGTGGATGCCACGCCCATAATGCTGTGTAACCATGGTCTGCCCACGATGGCATTATAGGGTGAATTTATGTCCACCACACAAAATAAGGTTGGCTGCTTTTGGCTACCAGCACGAATTGTAATCATTAACTCTCCCCGAGGTGTTGATGGTTTTCCGTTGAAACCAAATATGTTGTATGTTGAGGGCACCAAAGCGGCTTTCTCCCTTCATCTTGTCATATGTTTGCCCGAAAAGTATATCCACAACAATGTTATACGGATCGCCCGATCCGGCCGAGTTACTCGGTAGTAACTCGGGGATCATCCTTTGACCGATACGATTATTAGATTATTAGGGATCGGGGATGTAACCGCAGGAAATAATTTTTCTTACAAGTTATTAATCAATCAAAGTTTATATCAAAAACCCCCTTTCTCTTAATCAATCAATTAACTTAAAAATTACTTTGATTGCCTTCAACGAAATCCTATCACTAATATTTCTGCATTTTTTCTCGATCAAGGATGTCGTGTTTTAAATACGAGAGGATGAGATAAAGAAAAAAAGGGGTAGGATAGATTTGTATGAAGTTTCTATGGTATCTTATAGCATATTTAAACAGTGGAAGAAAAATCTGTTATTGCATCTCAGAGGAGGAGAGGAGGAAGAAAAAAACTCAGGAAGAAGAAGCGCAGAGGAAGGGGAAGATGAGGTGGGTCCAGTTGGAGTTGGGAAGAATATTAACATAATTCAATATGTTATGGTGTTTCGAGGAGTTGTGAGTTAAAATACATCAAAGATTTTAACGGACAGATGTAGAGTTAAGAAGATTTGGACGGTCAGATATGAAGTTATAACTTAATAATTAAATTATGTGTATAATCTGGGATCGCCGATTTACTCGTTTTGGAGCGCCCTGGATCGGGGATCGCACCCCGACCGATCCAGGGCCGATCCCCGAGACGTACAACATTGATCCACAGAACTCCCAGGGTCCACCAGTATTTTAGGCATAGCTATCTTTCCCATTTGAAGGGTGATGACCAAAGGGTCATTATGCGCTCTTCCCTCGTTAGGGATGTCTGCTGCCGAAAAGAACACAGACTGCTTCTGCCACTCTTCTAAACGATTCTTTGTGATTACACTGAGTATTTCTTCACCCGCAAAGTCCCTTTTATGGATTAGCCCTGTTTGGATCCCTTCTGGACCCTTTGTGTGAACAATGGAATTGCAAGCTCCGAACCTTGGAATATCCCCGTCGATTGTAGTCACATAAGCTTCGTGCTTTGGCTCCTCTTTAGGTTGTGACTGATTTGGGGGTGGTTTAGGTAGCTCCAGAATATGTTTAAATTGTTCCCTGGCTATGAAGAAATAAATTTGGTCCTGAGCTGTAACGCAGTCCTCGGTTGTGTGTCCGTAAAACTTGTGAAACTGACAATAATCTCTTGAATTCTTCGTGTGTTTCGGTTGGTTTCCCCTGCTTCGGGGATATCTTATCTCGTTGGCAAATTCGGACTGTTCGATGATCCGAAGAGCGTCTTCGATGGGTACGCAGAGCTTTGGAAGTTTCCTATCGAGAAAGGCAGGAAATCCTGGTTTAGACATCCCGAATTTTCTGTTTCCTTGTCCTTGTTGGCTGCTGCTTCCTTCAAACTCTCCCCGAGGGTTGTTCCTCTGTTATCATTGTATTTTCTGTTATCATGGTACTTGTCGTCGCCGAATTTACTGTCGTTCCCATAGCGACCATTATCATCTTGTCTTCCTCGCTTTGACGGGTCTCCGAATTGTGTATTCATTGCTTGTCCTCGTTCTTCCAGCGATAAGTTGTTTATTGAGTGGACCTGCTTTAAGATTGTTTCCTTCCCCATGGCTGCTTGCTCCTTGATTTTCTCTAAGGTAATTCGCTCCTTTTGGTATTTTCGGAGGTCTTGTAGCGTCTCAAGGTTCTTTGAGAAAAGTCTATCATATAGAGGGTGGTCTTTGTCCAATGCGTTGAGAAATGCTCGCACTTTGTCCTTTTCAGTAGCTCCATTTCCCACTTCTACGCACTGCTCGGTCCATCTGCTCGTCAGGCTTTTAGTTGACTCTCCTGGTCTTACACGAATGCTGAATAGTTTCTCCACTCCTGGCTTGGAGGAGTTGTTATATAGGAAGTGTAGTATAAAAACTTTAGACAGCTCCTCGAAGGATGAGATCGAGCTGGCTGCGAGGTTGTCGTACCAAGCAAGGGCTTCTCCTTTCAATCTGGAGGGGAAGTACTTACAGAGCACTTCGTCTCTATTAGCATAAGCCAAAAAGACTCGGAGATACATTTTAATGTGCACGGTTGGGTCTCCAGAACCATCGAAAATTGACGTGAAAGTGGGCATCGTGCATTTTATTGGAATCGCTAATGAGAGAATTTCCGGGCTCAGAAGAGAGCGATTGACATCATTCATGGCTTGCGTGAGTTTGATCCGGTCGCTTGATTGGATTCGGTTGTCAAAAAGTTCTGCTCAGAGCGCCTTGATTTGATCCAACATTACTTGTTGTAGGGTCTTTGCCTCGGCATCCTTCTTCGTTTGGTTACCTTCGCTAAATGTCTGCATGCTTGCCTTCGTGTATGCTGGAGGCTCGGTCCTTTTGCTTGATACCGTGATTCCTTGACCTTTACTGGTGCCCTTGGTCTTGATATGTGCTTTGGATACGGAGGTTTCCTTCGGCTGAGATACGTTGTTTGGACGAGAGTGTCCTTCGCTGCCTCCTCTGTAGTTGGATGTCGATTTTTCTGCCACTTTTTTGTTTGCCTCGGCCAACTGCTTTTTTAGCTTTTTTATTTTTCTGTTTTTCAAAATTAACTTTCTGAATCGTATAGCTCTCGCCGTATTTTCTTCGGTAGGCTGGTGTTCGGGTATGTCATTGTCAGGATCGGACGCTTCGTCCTCCTCTTCGTCGTTTTCCCCATTTTCTTCTTGTATCTGCTGTTGGGGTGGCCCTTCACCCTCTGGGAATCCTTCTCCCTCGGGGCTTAAATCCTCTACATACACTTCGTCCTCGTTTACTGGTTCTCTGTGTTGGACTGTGCTAGCCGCCACCTCGGGGGATAACCCTTTACTTGTCGAAAATCTAGTATAATGATGTCTTGACGATCCGGTTCCCTGCTTCGAGGATCCTACTCGCTGCTTCGGAGCCTGGTCCGATTTCGAAGACATTCTGGTTGTGTCCTGTCAAAAAACAAAAAACCCGTGAGGTCCAAGGCGGCTAGCGCAGTGTACTTTGTCGGCCATGTCTGTACACTGCAACGGATTTTTTCAGACGAATTTTAATGTAAATCGTATTTGCCCTTTTTAGGTATGTCCTTAACTACTTATTTTGTCCTTTAGCTCAAATCATCTTCTTCATCGATTTCTTCTATGGAAATTCAGGAATCTTAAAAACCCTAAGATGAATATATACACAAATATTTTTCGTAATCGTTTTTCTTAAAGATAGACTCCATTGTTAAGCATTTGAAACGAGAACAAACTATCGCTTTCGGAAATCAGCTCCGTCACACCAAGGTTCTGAAACTCTTAATGAATGACCTTGCCATCTGATGTTGTGCCCAGAAAACTCATAAACATACTAAAGCTTTTAAGGTTCTTTAGACGCTTATGATACAGGAGCTTCTTCTTGAAAGACAAGTTTTTTAAAGATTTTTGACGAAAGACCAGAAAATATGCAAAGAATTTGAAAACCCTAAAAATCACAGGCAAACCCTAAGTTGTTTTAATCATCCATGTTTCTAGCGCCAAACTGTACGAGTATAAAATCTGCATAGGTATTCAAGCTACCATATCCATCAGATCTACTCATACATACAGTAATCATAAACCAGATTCAATGGCGCGATGACCATAAGAACGATACCGAAGGTAAACATAATAACAGTAATCAATGGTTAAATGCTTAAAGACTTGTATTAATTTCTGTGTTGTAGATACATGGATTGCAACCCTAAGGAACCAGAGGAGGAAATACTGACCTAATCCCACTCTTGCCGCTTAGGTTTTACCCAAAAAGAATCCAACCCTTACAATGTTTTCCAAGCTCACCTTATATAGGCCGAGCTTGGGTGGTTTACAGCTAATAAGACAAAAGACTCAATCGTGGTGGTGTCAGTCCTTGTCGAGTAAGGCGGTTTATTCGGCGGTGTTCCGAAGCTGACTCTGGGCTTCAGTCCTTTGGTGCGGTCCGAACCCCTTTCTTCTGAGTCTTTGCTTCGTCCGCGTGGGGTCTCCCTTCCTCTTTGGTTTAGGTCCGAGGCTTCTCTGCCGATCCTTTCGGTGTGGTTAGGCTTCTTGGATGCGAGACACGTGTGCCGAGGGGTTTTACCCTCCACAGGTGCACTAAGCCATCTCTAGATTTAGGTCATCCAGATATGGCTTATTTGGTGGATTTGACAACAACTATGAGTTTTTGTTGATTGAGTTGGAAACTCAATACCCGCCCAACATTTTATTTTGTTAAAATAGAATAAAGTGGAATTTGGTGGGACCAAAAACCAAATAAATGGAGACTGGGTTTGCAGGAACAAAATAAGCGTATACCCCGTCAAGTGGAAATCTGGTTTCCGCATCCAGATGATATTGGTACTACATAGATGTAACACCAACCCAAAAACTCTAGAATTTTCTAGATTGTAGAGAGATTCTACACCAAATTAGTTATCTGTTTTTACATTGTAGAGAATTCTTAGAGATCATAGTGCTTGCTCTCAAAATCGAACATTATAAATTCAAAACGGCCGAAAAGTTCCACAGTTTTTTTTTTTTTTTTTTTTTGAAACCAAAGACAATTTCTATTAATATCACACAAAACATTCATAAGAAGAAGACTGGATAAACCAACGTCGCACTTCACATCAACCATATTCATTAAACTGTTTTGTCACTTAGATTCTAGGTGCTGGGTATAAATTCTAAGTTCCACAGTTAACCACCAACAAAGTAAAGTCCACGAAACAAAATCAGTTGAAGACCGTATTTTCGGGTTTGTCACGTCATCAATTGTACTTTCATTATCCGAATAAACAAAAAATGGTAGCTAAAGCTACCGTATTTATCACTCTCCCTGTTATCATATCATCACCTTCTTCACCACCACCTTCAGAGTGCTCCCTCCCTCCTTCCACCGGCTAAAATGCGCCAGTATCTCTCTACACCTCATATCCATTAACCCCTCTTTTTAGGGTCTCTGATTTCTTCAATAAAAATCTAATCTTTATTTATTTCTCTCTATTGATAATGGCGATTATCAGGGTATCAAAATTAGGGCTTTTTGTATTTCTAACATTTGGGAGGTTATTTATAAGGGTTTCTTCTTCTAATAGTTTTTGTTCACCAATTTTTATTACGGATTCGATCTTAAGGAGTAGGGATTTCTGTCCAAATTTTGATTCTGCTGCGGCTGGTGTTGGTGTTACTGAGGTAAATTTTATTTCATGTTTTTTTTTTCATGGTGTTTTTGTTGTTATCTGATTTGGGTTTTGTGTTTTTTAATAAAATTTGATAGAAATTTTGGAAATTTTAATTAGGGTGAGGAATTTATGTTAGTTATTGGATTAAACTAGTGAAGATAGAGGTATTGAATTTGGAAAATGGAACAAAGTTTTGATTTTTATAGATAAGGATGTAGGTTGGTTTGTTTATTAGGAATTGGAAAATATTGATCCTGTGAAATATTTTGTTGTACATGGGAGGCGAGTACATATGAAGATATGCATTAGAAATTTAGAATGTGAATGTTTGCGTATATGAATGGCCGGGGGTCGGGGAGTGTGCCTGCCATTGAGTGGGCATTTATCTGAAATATTAAAGACCGATTGTCTTGATGATCAGTGTGTTGAGAGTTTGTAATATCAGATTAGAAATAGCTGGTTATATGATAGGCATTTGATAGTTGAGATGAACAATATTTGGCAACTGCAAAACATACCTAAGCTGATAACGGTATTTAGTTACTGAGTATACAATTAGAAGGGATCAGGTGTTTAGGTTTTCTTTGTCGTATCTTAGTTTAAGCGAAGGACTGGAGATATTGCATTGGTGGATGTTTGCAGACAAACAAAAAAGAAGAGAGAGGCAAAGGGCTAGGAAAATCATGTTTCCAAGCATTTTATTATGGAAACGCAGATTCCATAAGAGACCAATTTGCAAAACCTTTTGAAGACATGCTACTTGACCAAACCTGGGATCTTACTTCTTGACAGTCCCATTTTGTTCTTATACCATTTTCTGTCAATTTTAGGTTTTAGGCTATTATGAGAAACAAAGAAGGTTTCACGTTAGTTGAGAACATCTGCAATCCCAATTTTGGTAGAAGTACTGACATTTTCATTTGGTTAAATTCGTTCATAGATGCGGAAACCAATCATGGGCATAGTATACAATAATACAGCCGATGTATGAATTTTTACCTGACTATTTACTAAGAGTACTATATAAAAATTGAGTTTACATATTTGGCATGCCGAATACATTTTCTTATGTGCCTTTGTTCCTAATATAGATCTAATGGTTATCGACATTTTCAATCTTGCAGGGTGATGATGTTTCGTTGCAGAAGGTGCTTAATCTTGTTCATAAGAACAGTCACGACTATGTAGCTGTTCTCTTTTATGCATCTTGGTGTCCTTTCTCAAGAACTTGTAGACCAACCTTTGCTGCGATGTCTTCCTTGTATCCTTCCATCCTCCACTTCGCATTTGAAGAATCTGTCGTCAAACCAAGGTTTGGAAATTATTCTATACACTTATTAGGTATCCTGTATCCCCAACTTATTTGGGACTAAAGGCTTGTTGTTGTTGTTGTTGTTAGCTATCCTGTATGTGATAAATATGTAATTCCTGCGAATCTGTATAACATTTGTTATGTTGTTACAGCATACTCTCAAGGTACGGAGTTCATGGGTTCCCTACCCTTTTCCTTTTTAATTCCACCATGCGAGTGTGGTACCATGGTTCACGTACCCTCAGCTCCCTTGTTGCTTTCTATTCCGATGTCACTGGTAAGCCTTGTAGCATTCTTCTGGTACTCTATTCGATTTGTTCTCTTGTAAATTTGCAAATCACATTTTCTCTTTTTTTCTATACTTGCATCCATGAACTGTCTTTTCTCGATAGGGAATTCTGCTCATCCATGAAATCTGCCAGTTTACTATTCGGCAACATAGGAGCAACCAGTTAAGATAGTTGTGGTTTTAAATCTAGACTCTAGAGTGTGCTTTGTAGTTTAGGGTGACTCCACATCATTTGTGACACAAGGCTTATAGACTGCTTTGTTCTCGGTAGATCATCCGCTTGCCTTACCATATCTAAAGACTCTTAAG
>JAJJMA010324748.1:4096-18418 GCA_023529015.1 Papaver nudicaule
ATGTAAGCCTTTTAGAATTTTTGTTTGGCAAATTTGCCTCAGCGTATTTGTCGCTATATGTGAAAAGTAATGACAATAATTTGTTAACGGGGTTCAGCGCATAAAGCAAACCTACATCCCCGGATCTTATTCACTGCAGATTACAAAAGCTAATAAGACCTCTTTGGGTATTATGCCCGCCCAAGACTTCGGATTTTTACATATATCCCTATGGATAGAATCTTTTGATAAACTTGGCATTCCATGGATGCTCAAGTTCCTTTCCATGCTCATCAACTAACACATAAGCTCCACTGCCCGCTACACGCTTGATGACATAAGGGCCTTCCCAATTAGGTTCCAGCTTCTTACATCCTTTCTTCTTCTGATACGGCGGTATCTCTCTTAACACAAGGTCGCCAGGTTGGTAATCTCTTCTCACCACACGCTTGTTATATTCCCTGGCTAGACGGCGGTGGTAATTCTCCATATGGGTCAAAGCAATAAGCCGTTGTTCTTCTAAGTCATCTAATTTTGCCAAGATTAAGTCTGTGTTGAGGTTCTTCTCCCAAGCTTCGTGTTTTGTTGTTGGCAACATGACCTCTGATGGAAGTACTGCCTCAGCACCAAATGTAAGTAAAAAGGGGGATGCCCCAGTTGCTTCTCTAATTGTAGTTCTGTAAGACCATAAGACGTTGTGGAGATGCTCACACCATGCTTTCTTGTGCCCCTCAACTCGCTTTTTTAGCCCCATTCCTATTGTTTTGTTGGTGGCTTCCGCCTGCCCGTTGCTTTGAGGATAGATAGGAGTGGATTTTCCCAGTTTAACGCCATATGTTGCCAACAGGTTTTCGATGTTTTCACCAACCAATTCTTTCCCATTGTCAGTGCAAATTTCCGCTGGGACACCAAAACGACAGAATATATTTTCCCATATGAATGTGAATACTTCATTTCCTGTTCTTTGTCTGAGCGCCTTAGCTTCACACCATTTGGTAAAATAATCTGTTGCCACGATAAATATTTGCGCTGTCCCGACCCTGGTGTCAGCGGTCCAATGATGTCAATCCCCCACTTGGCAAAAGGCCAAGGGCTTAATACTGAATTTAACGAGACTGCTGGCGCTTTTATTTTGTTTGCATATAGCTGGCAATTCCTACACCGCTTAGCATATTCAGCAGAATCACCATTCATCCAAGGCCAGTAATACCCTTGCATCTTTACTTTTAGAGCCAGCGCTCTTTGTCCGCTGTGATTTCCACAGTCTCCTTCGTGAATTTCCTTTAACAGCTTCTTTCCTTCGTCTCTTGATACGCATCGTAATAGTGGCCCAGCAAATGATCTTTTGTATAGGACGCCGTCTCTTAACTCATAATTTCTTGACCTGCTGATAACCTTGTGCGCTAAAAGTTTGTTTCCAGGAGTGGTGAGATGCTCCAAGTAGTATCT
The DNA here is from genome assembly GCA_023529015.1 of Papaver nudicaule. NCBI lineage: Eukaryota > Viridiplantae > Streptophyta > Magnoliopsida > Ranunculales > Papaveraceae > Papaver > Papaver nudicaule. The sequence continues at coordinate 5,525 of JAJJMA010324748.1, forward strand.
GATAGGAACTCTCCAATCTGTTTCCGCTGATTCTTCAATATCTACCGCCAGGACCTCCTGCTGCCTTCTTCCTTCTATTGATGACATCTTTAATCTTTCAATAGCTATTGCCGGCACCTCTGGATCCGCCATCATTGAAGAGATAAATGCTAGTGCATCAGCATGTCTGTTGTCGTTTCTGCATATGTGTCTAAATTCAAGGCCAGTAATCTTGTTAGCGTATTCTCTTGCCAATTGCAAATATTGCTTCAGCGAGCTATCATGTGCTTCATATTTGCCTAAGATCTGTCGAATGACAAGCTGAGAATCACTAGTCAAACGAATGTTGCTGATGTCCATTTCGATTATGAGTCTCATGGCGTGTATCACCGCTTCATATTCTGCCTCATTGTTTGTAGCTGGGAACTCTAATCTGAATGAGTGGACTATCCTTGAGCCTTTTGGAGAGATAAAAACTATGCCAATTCCTTTGCCTTCTTTATTAGCTGAGCCATCAACATATACTTCCCACTGGCTTGGATCTCTTTTCAGCAAGTCTGGGACTCCTTCGTCTGGATCTTCCTTCTCCATAAATGGAATATCTTCAGTTTCTTCTTCTTCTTCAATGGGAAAGTCCGCCAGGAAATCAGCGATAACTTGTGACCTTTGAGCTGTCCTTATTTCGTATTTGACGCCAAACTGATCTATCTGAGCATTCCATTTTGCAATACGCCATGCTCTTTGAGAACTATGAAGAATAGCTTCAATAGGAGTTTTGGTGAGCACCGTTATGGGATGAGCATGAAAATATGGGCGAAGTCTGCTAGTGGCGAAAACCAGAGCTAGTATTAGCTGCTCTATCTTAGTATAATTCTTCTCAGCGGGCTGTAGAGTTCGACTAATATAATAGATTGGTGTTTCTCCTCCTTTTGTCCGCACTAAGACTGCACTGACCGCTGATGATGTGGCCGCCAAGTAGACCCTTAGTTCTTCTCCGTGTTCCGGCGGCTGAATAGCTGGCAAAGTAGCTAAATACTTCTTTATTCCCTGAAAAGCTTCCTCATGGTCCTTTGTCCAGTTGAACTTTTCTCCTTTCTTCAGCATTTGGAAAAATAATTTGCACTTGTCAGAGAATCGAGATATAAATCTGTTAAGAGACGCCAGTACACCATTTAAGCGCATGACATCCTTCAGAGTTACCGGCGAGGGCATTTCCAAAACAGCTTTGACTTTGGCCTGGTCTGCCTCTACTCCTTTCTTTGTGACAACATAACCCAAAAACTTTCCAGATGTAACACCGAATACGCACTTTGCTGGGTTGATCTTTAACTTGGTTATCCTCATGTGATCAAAGATTTCTTGCAAGTTTTGTACATGATCCTTCTTTTTCTTGCTCTTGACCAACATGTCATCAACGTATACCTCCATGGTTTTGCCTATCCATTTCTCAAACATATCTTGAGCCATCTTTTGGTATGTAGCGCCAGCATTCTTAAGACCAAACGGCATTCTTGTGTAGCAAAATAAACCTTTGGTAGAGAAAAAAGCTGTATGACGTTGATCTTCTTCAGCCAGCGGTATCTGGTTGTATCCAGAATAACCATCCATAAAAGACAACAACTCGTGCCCAGAGGTAGCATCAACGGTCTGATCTATGCTAGGTAATGGAAAGCTATTCTTGGGACACGCCCTATTCAAGTCACTGAAGTCAATACAAATTCTTACCCCTTTATTCTTCTTAGGAACCACCACCATATTAGCTATCCATTCTGGATATTGAACTGGTCTAATGATTCCTGACGCTTTCATCTTATCAATCTCAGCTTCCACCGCCTCCTTGTACGCTGGTGCCAACTTCCTTGGACGCTGTTTGAATGGCCTGATCCTTGGATCTATATCCAACCTATGGCATGCAGTTTTTGGATCAATACCCGGCATCTCGTTCATGCCCCAAGCAAAAACATCCACATACTCTTTTAGCAAAGCTTCTAGCTGCCGAGATTCTTCTTCATTCAATAAGGTACCAATTTTTACTATCTTAGGAGCATCTTCTTCACCTATGTTGATCTCTCTTGTAGGCTCTACCGCTGTGAAATGCAAATCTGGCTCACCCATAGGCGAAGGTTCCTTTAATTGCTATAAAGGTGCCGCTGAAGGTCCTGCCGCTGAATCACCCTCCTTCACAGAAAGAATATATTTGTTAGGGTCAGCGGCTAGTTCAGCTATTTCTTTAGTCTTGGTTGCTTCTTTTGTCTGCTTCTTTTTCTCATTCAACCTGGCCTTTCAAGTTTCACGCATCTTTACGTCTACTTCATTGCATGCTTTTGCTGTAGATGAGTCGCCAATGTATTCAGCCACCCCTTCTGGAGTTGGAAATCGCAACCGCTGATGATAAGTTGAAGGTACCCCTTTGATGCTGTGTAACCATGGCCTGCCGAGGATTGCTGCATACGGCGAGTGTACCTCCACAACGCAGAAAGTGGTGTCCATTACCAAGGTTTTGCACGTAACAACTTTCATCTTCACTTCTCCTTTAGGTTTGGACGCTATCCCATTAAATCCATAAATACTGTACGAGGAAGGAACTAATGACTCCACCGGTTCTTCTTTAGAATCCATGGCCTGGTACGCTGAATTGAAGAGAATATCAACAGAGCTCCCTGGGTCTACCAATACTCTTGGAACCTTGAATTTTCCTATTTGGATGGTAAGGACCAATGGATTTAAATGATTTCTTGCCTCAGGTGATAGCTCTACCGCCGAAAAACTGACTGGCTTTTTCATCCATTCTAAGAGTGGATTGTTCTTGACGGCGACACTGAAAATCTCTTTACCATTGCTATCTCTCTTATGAATTCTTGACAATACATTGTTATGGAATTCATCCCTACTGATTGTTGAATGCACGATAGAGAAACAATTCAACTCCTTCAAATCACGCTGAACTTCAACTTCAAAAACTTCTGGCTTTGGCTCTATAACCTGAGTTGGCTGAACCTCCAATGGTGGCGCTGGGGGTAATTCTAAGAAATCTTGAAATCTTCCCATGCGGATGAATCGATGTACTTCTCTTTGAACTCCTGTGCAATTTTCAGTTGAATGACCATGGAATTGATGGTACTGGCAGTATTGGCTGGTATTAGAAATAGGGTTCGCAGGATTGCCTCTGTTAAAAGGATAGCGGATTTCGTTCCTTGATGCTGAACTTTCTATCTGCCCAAATGCATCAGTGTATGTGACACGTAGCTTTGGTAGCGTGACGTCTTGGAAATCTGGGTATCCTGGCTTTCTGTCGCCAAATCTTCTATTGTCATTGTTGAATCTTCTATTATCGCCGTAATTTCTTCTATCATTGTTAACATATCTTCCTCTATTGCCCTGATCATATCTTCCTGCATAAGTATCTCTTTTCCCTTGATTCCACTGTTGATAGCCGCTCTGCTGATGCTGCTGTCTTTCTTGTGGCTGCTGATGTGGGACAACTGCCGTTGAAGTCTTAGCTGCTGCTGCCTCCAATTTTTTGTGTTCCTTTCTAATCCATTCCTTTCTTGCTTCTTCTTGTTCTTCTGGCGACAAATTGTTGATAGAGTGAGCATGCTTTGCGCTTTCTTTCTTCTGGCGCTCTTCTTCTTCTCTCATTTCTTCATATACCAACCATTCATTCTGTCTTGCCCTTAACTCTCCTATATCTGCCACTGGAGTCCAATATAAAGACTGGAACATCTGATCCGTTGTTTCCATACCACTAATGAATGCTCCCATCTTTTCTTTGTCAGATACCGCCGTCCCCACTTCACTACACAATTTCCTCCACCTCATGATGTAACCTCTACACGTTTCCATAGGTCTTTTTATGTTGTTAAACAACTTCTCTGCCCCTGGGCGTACTCTCTTATTTTGAATGTAATTGCAATAAATTTCTCTTCCAACTGTGTGTATTTCTTAATTGACTTCTCCTGCAAACTGCCAAACCAGGCCAAAGCTTCATCTTTGAGAGCGGCAGCAAACGACATGCACATTATTGGATCTGAGCCAGTCCATGCTGTTAAATCTCTTCTGTAACTCTGTAAATGTAATGTAGGATCTCCTGTACCGTCAAAGATTGATGTAAAAGTTGGCATATTAAATCTCTTGGACACATATCCGTATGTGATTTCATCTACAAATGGAGTCTTTTTTGCTTCTGAGATTGCCTTCTTTAACTTATCGTCTTTTGGCTGACCGGCGGCTTCTTCTTTCTTCCTCTCCATGCGACGTAATCTTTTTGTGACGAATTCTAGTATATCTTCAAACTTGCCCGAATCAGCGTAACCTTCTTCAACGTGATTAGATTTCCCAGCCCTCTTACTTCCTTCTTCCTTTTTCGCTGTAGACGCTGCCACCTCTGGCCTTGTAGATCTGCTCTTTTGACGTTTGTGTACTGTATGAGTTGAGCGGTTTCTGCTTCGACTTTCCATTAATTGTCTATGCTGTTCCGCAAATTGCAAGTTGCTCTGAAGAATAATGTCCATCTGCCTTTGCATCTGCAACTGCATCTGAGCTTGATTTATGGTGCTCTGCTCAAAAAACTTCTTTAGCAATTCTTCAGTATTGTTAGCGGATTTTCCTTCCGACACTGTTATTGGCGATGTTCTTGATGCTCCAACAGCTGTCACCATTCTACTGCTACCTCCTATCTCTTTTGATGTATTACCAGCTGCTCTCGAGAGTATCCCATTAGAGTTGAGATTGCCATTTACTACTCTTGACAGTCCTTCAACTGCATGAGATGTTTCACCGGGAATCGCTGTTTCTTTGATGGTGCCGTCATCTACTGCTTTTCCTTTACTTTGCGCTGGGGCTTCTTCTTCCTCATCCTCCTCTGGTATTCCATCCAAGTGTGTTATGTCTTGCATCAGAATAGGACCCATAGCCTCTGTCTGTTGTTGAGGTACCGCTGGCTGTATTGTTGTTGTTTGTTGTTGTTCTGGTGTCGGCGCCATTGGCTGTTGTTGCTGAATCACTGGCTGTGGCGTTGCTGACTGTTGTTGATGAATCACCTGCTGTGGTGTTGTTGACTGCTGACTTGCATTGCCACTCAAGAAAAAATCATGTGCAAAACCCAACGGTGGTACCGCCGAACTTCTCAAGTTGTGTCGATTAGGAAGGAGAGCAGACTCAGCGGGTATGGGAAATTTCGAAGCTTTACTTGTTGACGCTGTACCTCCTTTCCGCTTAGTCGTCATTTTAGTATCCTGTGTAGAAAACAACAAAAGCACTTCCTGACAGTATTAAGCTAGCTTGACTGTTAGCAAATGCCAAATTCGTTAGTGGAGGTGGTTGAACAATTTCTGACGAAGTAGGAAACAAACAAAATAGTACAGAACAGCAGCAACAACATTTGCAGAGCATGACCTAGTCTTGTCGGCAGTTGGAAGAAAACCCTAAATTTTGAAAACTCGTTGAAACCCTAAAAACACCAAAGTTTAATAACCATACTCATAACAAAGATCAAAATCCGTACGGCATGAAGATTTCGTTAATAACTTTTCATAACACTATTAATCCAAAATCACACTATGACATCTAGAATAAGATATATCTGCTAAGAATCATGTTTAACATAACAATCCACACTCATCCTAGATTTCTAATGACGTATATGAACTTATCATGTTAAAATACAAGAACTCCTTATTATGTGCTCCCACACGTCTGAGGATATACTAATGACATCTAACACGCCATAATAAAAAGGTTTTCTCATAGTTTTATAAAGATTTGACAGCAACAGTATCATAAGTGCTGTTAAATGGAAGACTCTTATAAATTTACAAGCATATGTATGGTTAGAAACCACCAGCAACATAAGTGCTGTTAAAACATCATTAATCATACTCAAAACACTCTATAATTCCTAACACAAGGGCTGTTTAAGGTTCAGCCTCCTTAAGAACAATAAACATACTCAAAACTTCAAATACAGCAGCATAACCTTATGTTTGAAAATCTTATTACCACACGAAATAACACAGCAACCTAATATACTTACAACCAGAAATTTATGGTTAAAAACCACCAGCAACATAAGTGCTGTTAAATCATGGTTTTACAATAATAATCATCAATTACATCATTTCTAATCCTAGATTTCATAGCATGCTAAACAGTTTTCATTGGCATTAATCACATCATCTCTGTTTTGCATCATACTGCATCTTACAAACATGTTTTTGTGTTTATTTTCCAAAGTAGAGCTCAAATGATTCCTAATGAGTTGTTTCTTTGATCTCTGTTCTTCAACACAGGTTTCACAGATCTCCAGAGTTTGTTTAACTAAACCCTCATTTTAGAATTGTTTTCTTAAGCAACTATATGGACAGCTAAATTTTGTCATCTCTTCCTTTGCGTTTGCAGGTTGTCCCCAACCATCCTAAATGGCGTTTGCCACACATCCCGTATGGGTTTATGCGTTTGCTATCACTGGTGCACTACTAGTATTAGTTATGATTATCAGGTGCTTTCTCAAATGGGTTTCCAGAGTTGCACACAAGAAGATGTTTGAAGTTCTTGCCATGGCTGAGTTTGCAGAACGAGTCACAAAACGAGTCAAGCCTGAATTCTTCCCACTTTTTCGAAAATTTCAAATTTCAAAATTCTGTTACAAAATAAGGAAACTTATTAAATGTTACATTATTCTCGCAGTTATTCTCTATATTCTCCAGCTCATAATCTTATCACCCATAACTGCGTCAACAGAAAATATAGGGATTTCCTCCCTTTTCCGGGAAACCATAACCCTATTAATACCAAGTCATGCACAAACCCTTCATCAAAACCCTATACCCTCTGCAAAACTTTTCCTACCGTACCCTAATACTACAATGGAGGCAAAGAACTCATCTAGATCAGAAAGCTCAAAAGGTGTTTCCCAAATCACTATGAAGCTGAAAGATACCATTCTGAATCAAGAGATAGAAGAAGTAGTTCAGGAGGAGGATGTTGAAGTCCAGTTGATTGGAAAAATCCTATCTCCCTTTAGGATGACTGAGAGGAATGTTATGAGGCATATCAGGAATACTTGGCCTTTTATCCCTGCTAGTGACATATCTGTTCTGGAAGTGGAGCGCAACTTTGTGGTTTTTACCTTAAAAAAACTCAGTGCAATGAAGAAGATTTTTGAAGAAAGACCTTGGTCTATTGATGGATACTTGATCATGGTAAGCTTTTATGATCCTACAATATCATATAAAGAGTTGGATTGGGATCACCAGGAATTCTGGATATGGCTCAAGTTATTGCTTCCAGAGCATTATAACAGGAAAGCTGTGAAGGAAATGGGAGAAGTGATGGGTGAAGTAGTGGCTATAGACCCACCAGAAGGTTTACCAGAGGCAGGTGAATGTTTTAAGGTTTGTGTCAAAATGAATCTGAGCACACCAATGATTAGGGGTGCCTTAGGTATCACGGCTGCAAGTACCACCAAATGGTACAAGTACTTCTATGAGAGACAACCTCAAAAAATATGTAAGGAATGTTATGTACTCACACCTCACAACAAAGCTCAATGTGTTAAGAATACTGAAATTTTGAATGAGATCCAAGATAAACCGAGAAGGTTTGGAGACATGAAGCTGCCTACCTTTAGGCCAAAGATGTGTGACATCCCTGCAATCAAGCCAAGGAAAATAGCTACTAAGAACACAGTTTTTGTGCCACCAAAAGATGGCATTAAAATAACTGAATTTGGCTCTAGCTCAAAAGAAGATACCGTTATGGAGGAGGAAACCGGCGATTCAAGGCTTGGGAAGAGATTCAGAACCAGCACAAGCTCGGCTAATGCGTCTGCAAACATCTTGTGCAACTCTGAGAATGCTCCTATACTCACACCAGTGATGTCAAGCTCAAGGGATGTGAATGCTTCTTCTGGAAATGGGGGGACAACAAGCTTTGCAAGGGGAGACCAGGTATCAAATCATTTTTTCCTAAGCCATTTCTCCTTTACACTTACAAGTTATTACACAGCATCAATTTTAGTTCCAAATTTTGAGTTCCATAAATTATGCATTTATCATCTCAAATCTGCATTAAATGGTTGTTCTATAACTGAACGTTGTGCAAATCAATTTTCCTATGTATTTAAGAGTACGCAATTTAAGATATCAAAAACTAGGACAATCATTGCATTTAATCCTCAGCATAGTTCATCTCCAGCATTAATTGCAATCGTTTCTCAATTTCATACTGTAACTTTTTTAGGGCCCAGCCATATTGCAATCTGCACATTGTTAATACCCATACAGCAAATTTACGTCAGGTTCAGGCTTAGAGTAAACAATTCTAGGAGTAGGATTGGCACCAAAAAGTCAACACAAACATACCATTTGGGAGATCACAAACTCACCCAATACGGCATTATAGTTCCAGCTTTGTTCCTGTCCAGTTTTAGTTGCCCTTCAGATTCTCAGAACATGAAAGTTCTGTCGTGGAATGTTCAAGGGTTTAGAACCCAAGCCACAAGAGACCATCTGAAGGATTTGGTTCGTACCCAGGATCCAGACTTAATCTTCTTATGTGAAACTAAGCTAAACAGTAGCAAAGTGAGTCCATTGCTTAAGCCATTTGGCTATCCAAACATTAACATCCTAGACTCAGTTGGACTATCTGGAGGCTTAGTGCTTATGTGGAAGAACGGTTTTAGCTGTGAAGTAGTCAGCAGTGAAAACAACATGATCCATGTCCTAATTCAAGCAGATCCAAGTAAGCCAGAGTGGCTACTAAGTTGTGTCTATGGCTACTCAAACCCACAAAAAAAGAAAATGCAATGGGACTTCATAAAGGAACTTGGTCAGAATCTTCAGCAACCATGGGTCCTTATCGGAGACCTAAATATACACCTAAATGAAGCAGCTAGCACATCCACTGGGATATCTTACTCTTCATGCTCCAACGATGCTGGAATTCAGGCAATGCTCACCAATGTAGGTCTTGAAGACATTGGCTACGAGGGTAGAGATTACACATGGTCCAACAACAACACCGGCACAGGTAGCAAGAAATCAAGAATTGACATGGCAATGGTCAATACTGAATGGAGTAACAGCTTCACAAGTTCAAAGCTCATCCATCTTAATCAAATAGGGAGTGACCACTGCCCTATACTTTTCATGGTGGATTCATCACAAGAGAAGCTATGGAAACCGTTCAAGTTTTTTTATACCTGGCTAAATGATAAGACATGTGCTATTCAGATAGCCAATGCTTGGGCTCAAACAGTTACCGGTTCACCTGCGTACATTCTTGCTCAGAAACTTCTTTTCACAAGACGGGCACTCATTAAATGGAACAGGGAGTATTTTGGAGACATTAATCTAAGAGTGGATACTCTACAAAGTCAACTAAATGACCTTCAACTTCAGCCAGAGTCAGACTCAAATTCTTTGAAGATCCAGGATATACATTCAGACATCCAGAAATGGCATAAGATCCAATACGACTTCAATAAACAAAAGTCAAGGGATACTTTTATGACAGATATGGATTACAACACCAAATACTTCCATACTATCATCAATAGGAAGAAGATGAGGAACAAGGTGGACAGCTTGAAAGACAAAGATGGGCGCTGGATATCGTCGAGAAGTGAAATGGCAGAACTGTTGACATCACACTTCAAGAACATCAGTAGCACTTCAAATGTTCAAATTGATGAGCAGCAATATAGTGTACTTCCTTGTCTAGTTTCAACTGAAGATAATGAAGCACTTTTGAGGGTTCCAACTGCAGATGAAATTGCGTCTACGCTCAAAAGTATGGAGAATTGGGCAGCACCGGGACCAGATGGTTTTTCGGCAGGGTTCTTTAAAACACAATGGAATACAGTAAGTAATGATGTATGTGCAATGATTCAGCAGTTCTTTATTTCCAAGTTCATACCTAAGCAGCTAAACAAGACATTCATCTCACTGATACCAAAGAAAAAGAAACCAGAATCACCAGTCGACTTTCGGCCAATCGGTCTATGCAACACAACATATAAAATCATCTCAAAGATTTTGGTCAACAGGATGAAACCACTTATGTCGAAAATAGTTGGTCCATTTCAGGCTGCCTATGTCTCAGGGAGGCTAATTCAAGATAACACCATTATTGCTCAAGAGCTCATCCATTCTATGAAAAAGAAGAATGGAGACACAGGATGGCTGACTTTAAAGCTCGATATGTCAAAAGCGTTTGACAGGTTAGAATGGTGCTTCCTGGTGAAGGTGCTGAGAAGTTTTGGATTCTCAGAAGATTGGTGCCAAATGATCCATCAGTGCATTAGCACGTCGAGATTGGTAGTTCTACTCAATGGCTCACCCTGCAAAGAATTCCAGCTTACAAGGGGAATTCGACAAGGCGATCCATTATCCCCGTACTTATTCATACTAGCCATGGAGTTCTTGTCTAGAACTTTGTGTACAGCTCATGAAAGTAAGTATATTGAAGGGTTCTCTATTTCAAGAGATGCCCCAGCAATCAACCATCTGCTTTTCGCAGATGATTGTATGATCTTTACAAAGGCCAACATCGACAGTGTTAATCATCTCAAACAGACCATGCAGCTTTTTGGTGAACAGTCAGGACAAGTAATCAATTATGAAAAATCAGCAATTCACTTTGGCAAAGGAGTATCAGTCTCGTTATGCGAAGAACTAAGAAGCCTACTGGGTGTAGCATACATGGACAGGAAAGAAAAATACCTAGGATCTCCACTACTCATTGGGAAGTCAAGGATCAGTGCATTTGAAGACTTAAAGAGTTCATTTGAGAAGCGATTCACAGACTGGCAATCCAAATCACTCAATCAAGGAGGGAGAACAACTATGGTTAAACATGTGCTCAATGTCATTCCATCCTATCAGATGAGTACATTTCAAATACCAAAAACTCTTATCTCTGAGCTAGAGAGCATGGAAAAGAAGTTTTGGTGGGGCTATAAGTCAAATAGGGGTGCTTGTCTACTTTCTTGGCAGTCTATTTGCAAATCTAAAGAAGTTGGTGGTCTGGCCTTTCGTGAATTGGAGTCTCTGAACAAAGCACTACTCACAAAAATTTGCTGGAGAATAGCCACTCAATCAGAAGCACTATGGGTACGTATATTGAAAGCAAAGTATTTCCCTACAGAAGAGTTCATTCATACTGGTTTGGACAAGGAAGATTCATCTTATGTTTGGCAAGGTATTGAATCAGGCCTTAAAATCCTGAAGCACAACTACTTCAAGCTGGTGAACAATGGTAAAACAACTAGCATATGGAGAGATCGATGGGTTATTGGCTATGAAGGCCTAGTCACTACTAGAAGTTCTTTCTATCATCAATTGCAATGGGTCTGTGAGCTTATGACGACAAATTCCAATAGCTGGAATGTGGACTTAGTTCGTGTGGTTTTTTCTAAAGAAGTAGCGCAACTGATCCTCAACATGGCTGTATGTCACGAAGAAGAAGACACTCTCATTTGGAAGCCAGCAAAGGATGGAAGATTTTCTGTTAAAAGTGCATACAAGACAGTTACAAATGGTCAGTATGACTCACCAATTCCAAATGATCCAGTGCCAACCAACATATGGAAAGCTCTTTGGAAGCTAAAAGCCCCTCACCGTATCAAAATCTTCATCTGGAAATGCTTAAAAGACATAGTTCAAACCAAAGTAAGGCTGGCAAGAGTAAAGAAAGACATCTGCACAACTTGCACCATCTGTAAAAGAAGTGATGAATCGCTGCACCACCTGCTCTTAGACTGTGAGCAGGCAAGAGCAACATGGGGAATCCTGAACGTGAATATCAGTCAAGTGACGACAAGCTGCAACTCCATTCAGCAATGGATTATTTCATGGCTGGAAAACTTGCAAACCCATAACTCAGAAGAACAATTGCAGTGGAGCAGTAGATTACTGGTAGGGAGTTGGATTATATGGAAGGAGAGGTGTGAACATGTATACCAAGGGAAGAAGCTGAATCCAATAGCCACAACAGCAAGAGCACGATATCATATCAGAAATTTCCAAGTCACTCATGAGTCTACTGCATTTAGGGACAATAGTAATACCAAATGGAGTCCTCCAGAAGCTGGAATCACCAAAATAAACTCTGATGCTTCTTATGATACTGATTCTTCTAAGTTAGGAGTACGACTAATATCTCGTGATTTTGCAGGTAACGCAGGCGCAGCCAAAGGGAGATACTATGAAGGAATTCTAGATGCTGAGGAAGGAGAATGCTTGGGGATCAAGGAAGCACTTGGCTGGGCGTTAAAGCTTCAACTGCAACGTATTGTCGTGGAAGATGATGCAGAGGTGGTAGTGAAGTCTATCAATGCTAACTCTCCCCTTGTCAGATGGGAAAATAGGAAGCACATTAGAGACATTCAGTTTTTAGTTAAATCGTTTGAATTTTGTTTAATCTCTCATGTAAAACGAGAAGGTAATGGTGTGGCTGATGAAATAGCCAAACGCTGTCGCAATAAGTCTTTAAGTTTTGAACAATCAACTGCCATAGATCCCTGGATTATGGAACTAGTAGATAGGGACAAGTTCTGTAATCAAATTGCTTAATAATCAATAAAGTGCTTCTTATCAAAAAAAAAAAACATAAGTGCTGTTAAGACGCCATCAATCATGTTAAAAACATTCAATATTTCCTAATCACCAAGGCCTTATAAGGTTCAGCCTCTTTGAACAATAATAAACACACATGACTTCCATAAATGGAAAGTCTAAGCCTCTCTCTAACACAACAGCATAACCGATACTTGAAAACTTCAATATCACACAAAAATAGCTTAAGTTTCTTGAAAACAAGAAGAAAATTTTTTGAAAATCACAGGTTCAGACCTCTTCTAGCGCCAAAATGTAGTTGGTAAAATCCCCATAATGAAGATTTTACCAATACACCCCT
>JAJJMA010324761.1:1272-15649 GCA_023529015.1 Papaver nudicaule
AAAGAAAGCGAAGATTGGAGATTACCAATTAGAAAATATTTGGAAACTAAGGAATTACCAAGTAACCCACTTCAAGCCCATAAAGTAATAAGGAGGTCAGGAAACTACAAAATCCTCGATGGGGTCCTATATCGGCAGTCATACCTGGGTCCACTGCTAAGGTGTGTTCATCGAATAGATGGTGTTGCATTAATGACAGAACTTCACAGTGGTGAATCAGGAACTCACAGTGGAGAAAGAGAATTAGCTCAAAGAACCAAAGCTCAGGGGTATTATTGGTCCTACATGCATGCTGAAGCAAAGGACATATCTCGAAGATGTGGCGCTTGTCAAAGGTTCGCCAAAATTATACACGCACCAGCAACAAACCTAAACTCAGTATTAAGCACGTGTCCCTTCGCAAAGTGGGAGGTCAATATTGTGGGACCTTTTATTCTTGGATCAGGACAGCGTAAATACAACATTATGGCAACTGATTATTTCACGAAGTGGATCGAAGCTAAAGCACTAAAGAATCACACAGGTCCAGATGTCTTCACCTTATTTTGGGAGAACATATTTTGCAGATTCGGAGTCCCAGCTGGGATTGTGTCTGGAAAATGTAAAGGAATTCATAGGAGCAGATGTCAAACTTCTTCTCAGAATGTAAGGATGAGAACTTCAAGTCCGATATACCCACAAAGCAACGACCAAGCAGAGGCGACAAATAAAACAATCGGGGACAATCTGAAGAAAGGGTCTTACCTCACAAAAAACAATGGTGCGGGCACCTCCACAACTTAGTATGGGATTTCGAACATCCAGAAGGGAAACGACGGGGATGACACCATTTCATCTTACATTTGGAACAGAGGCAGTACTGCCCATCGAGATTATGTTACAACAGATAAACATAAGTCATGGGTGAAAAACCTAACAACTGATTTAATATTTGCAAAATTGGATGATTTGGAAGAAACTAGAGAAGAATCTTTGCAGCACATAACTATCAACATGGATTAGGTCGAGGATACACCAAAAAGGTCGTCAAAAGAAAATTCCATCCAGGAGAGTTGGTATTACGAGAAATCCCACCCCACCAGAACGGAAATGCTGGAAAGTTAGAGCCTATATGGGAAGGACCCTTTAAAGTACAACAAGTAGCAGGCAAAGGGGCATACAAACTCCTCGATGAAGATGAAATTGGTCTAGGAAATGCATGGAATGCGAAATATATACGAAAGTATTACTCGTAAAAACACAATGTACTTTGGTCTTCGCCTACGAATAAAGTATTATTTCACAACTCGATTTACTGTATCTCGATAACTCCGGATCCTACTCGATTAGGCACAAGTCCTACCTGATTAGGCATCTTCTCTAAGGCCTCGACGCCATATACGCGAACAGGCCTTGACGCCAATTATAAAAAGTTCTACCGGTGTTAGGCACAGAGTTGAGGTACATGTAGTCGTAAGGGCCCTACGATCTACATGACACAGTCATCTACCCACAATATTCCCCGTTAGCGGTGGGTACTTTGCATCGAGGCTACATAAGCTAGAAGCATTTGGACCCTATAACACGCGACCTATGAGACCTCCTCAATGAGGCGTCTCGGGGATAATAGATGAGATTAACATATACCATTAGGGTAGATGTAACCCCGAGGAAGCTAATTGGCTTACATTCACGGGAATGGCAAGCGAGTTACGCAGCCAAGGGACCTCCTCTAAAAATAAAATATAACCTCGAGGAGGGGCAAGCGAGAACGGAAGAGTCGAACTCCAGGCCTCGATATGAGAACAATACCATGTCTAAGCTCTAGCCTTGACCAGCACTCCCCCATTGTGCTACTTGATTATCGAGGTCAAAAGTAGATACCTACCATAAGATTCCGACTTTACTAAGGCAAAACAGGTATCCAAGATATTTAACTAATGCGTCCTCGGAGGATATTCGATATCTTCTATACTTACCAATCTCCTGAAGTACCGAGGCAAACCAGGTACCTACGATCTCGATAGCCAGTGTTCGCTTGAGGCTGGGAAAGTAGCGAAAAGCCTTTGGGAAGGGTGATCCACAGCCCCCAATGGATTGGTTTACTGCCTCCCACATTGAAGTAAGCTCTAGACTCTAAGTAGCCTTAGGAGCCTAGAATATGCAAAGTAAACTTCGTGCTCGATCACGAGTTAGTACAAATAAAAAACATGACTTAATCATGAAAAAACGGATTCAAAATGACATTTTCTATTGAAAGACAACGTCAAGATACAAGACATGTGCTCGATGGCACACATGGTTTACACTACAAAATAAATTCAAAGTACGAAGACAAAACACATTGAAAGCTTCGACAACCACTTCGAATACACAGGAGGCTAGGACAAACAAGGGCATTTCGAAGATAGCAGAAGGAATGTAACATCTTCAATACAATATCATCGAGAACTTCCTTAATTTGAGCATCATCTGTACTGGGAATTTTCCCATGCGCTCTTATAGTACTTCGACTTTCAGTTTCAATACCTTTACCACCATCACCATCTACTGCACTACTATCAGTGTTAGTGGTATTCTTTTTAGTATCTTCCTCAGCCACCGTCATTTCTTTACTCTCACCAATGGGCTTCTCGCCCTCCTCTTTTCTCACATCACCTTCCACATCACAATTACCCTGGATATTGTCCTCACCATTATTTCCCTCATCATCTTCTTCATTACTTTCTTCTTCCTCGGATTCCTCGGAACTCACTTTGCCAGCAGCCTTCTGAGCTATCATTTTCTGCACCAAGATTTGAACCTCCTCAGGAGAAATCAAATCGGCATCAGAATCTAACTTAACATTAGGGTCGTACATGCCTTTATGGTACACCATTGGTTGCATCCAGAAACTCCTAAAAAGATCACGAGTATGTACGAGGCTAGCAAGACTCGTTCTCTTTGGTTCGTCATTTATAAACTGTTGCAGCGAAGCAATTTGTCCTTCGAGAAGATTCATTTCCTCAACTTTTTTGTTCATCAAAGTATCATGATTCTCCTTCAACGAGTCGCATTCTCCCACTTTGTTCTCCAAATCCAACTGCAATCTTGCGACCAACTCAGTCTGAATTTTCAAATCTTTGGAACAAGCGTCTCGAGCACGCACAGCCTCATCGAGTTGCTTTCTCAACTCAGTCACAATACCTGCTCGCAAACAAAAGAAAATCAACTCGACGATGCTAAAAGAAAAACCTAAGAAACTTTAAACCGGTATTGTCTTAACTCTAAGTTCTGAAACCTTAGTATTGAGACCCTCCTTCTCATGACGTACTCTTTCCAGCTCTCCGTCGAGACGAGAAATCTCCTTCCCTTGTGCCTTGGATAGATTCAGTAGGTACATGCCATTATGATAAGATTACGAGGAAAATAGTATTAGCAACAACTGAGGCAGGAAAATTTTAGCAGTCAAGGAAAATGCTTACCCCCTCGAGGAAAGCCTGGTGGTTGGCCCACTCCGCTTCAAAGGTTTTGCCACCCCAAACCCCAGAAAAAGCTTGTGAAATAAAATTTGCAAGTCCAGCATCGAGGCGACTCTTTAAAGGAGTCTTGGCATAAGCCTTCAAATGATCAGCGATATCCTGGGCAAAGGGGCCGGCTCGAGAACAACTTTCCATAAATTTCTTAATCTCTTCTTCCGAATAAGATCTTTGAGAAAAACTCTGAGGCAACGAAGGAACATCGAGGAAAGGTACAGATGGTCGCAATTTGGAAGCGTCAATCAGTTGCTGATTAGTCCCATAAACATCTAAATGCACACCAGAGGAAGGAAGACTTGATTCGAACTTAGCAGCAGAGGCAGATACAATGACCTTTTTCGATGCGGCATCTCAACCTTGAGAGGATTCTGGCTGAAGCACATGTTTCTTCTTTAAATATTGTTTTAGAGAAGACTCTCCCCTTTCTCCTCTTATGGTCATGAAGGGTGTCATCCACATCCTCCTCGGATTATTCGTTGTCAACTTCTCGGTCTCAGGATGTACATGACCCTTAGTGGCAGCTCTCAAGGCATATCCTTTTGAAGTACCTTTCTTCGAGGTACCTTCCTAGGAAACTACATCCTTTGGAAAACCCCCCCTTTGCCACCCTTTTGCGATTATGATCCCCAATGAAAAAGTCATATCACCTTCACCAACAAATCCAGAAATAATTCTGCCCTACTGAAAAACATCCAATTTATCAAGGAACAAACAGGGGCATGTATTTATACCCATGGCATAACTGAGGCAGGTATTTTTTGTTACCTGATCACTTTCCCCCTTTCCAGCATTGGCTCATTTAAGTTTTCTTTTCCTCAAACCATCGTCTTGTTCTTGGCCCTGCTCTTTGTCTTGTTTTTTCTGAGAAAAAGCAGGATGTAAGAAAACTATTCAAGGAGAATGCGAATGCAAAAGTAAAGTAACTTAGCTTCGCCTTTAAAGCAGCAATCTTACTCTGAGACTCCTTTTTCTCTTTCTCAGAAAAGTGCATCGAAAAATACTCGATAACGGTAAAGTCATGACCGCTCTCAAAACTGGTACAAGCAACTCTTTTCTCCTCGTCAGCATAGACCTATGAAATATGACCCTCAAGGAGCAGGGGCTTCGTAAACCATACGTCGTCACTTGAATGATAGAGTAGTTTGTTTGTGCTCGATCCAGTATGGTCCAAATTATCATGAACATGCTTTTCGCCTAAAACTTTCGAGAATCTAACACCCCATGGAGCAGCCTCCTTATTCAAGCCTATCTCAACTCGATAGTGTGAAGAAATTATCGGCGGTCCAGAAAGCAGGGGGCTTCGAGCACTTCGGGAACTCTTGATAATAGTTCGATCTGCCTTCTGAACGAGCCACCCACTCACTGAACAATCGAACGTAATTACAGGTCAATTGCATTACACCCCGAGGAGGGGCAATTCTGGAATATATCTCATGAAACAGAGGATTCGCCAGATTGTAAAGAGTAAGAGGTAGACCAGCGCCCAGTTGCTCACAGATAACTATAATCCGATTGACATTATAGTCGTATTTGAGGAGTAGTTCAGGGGACAAAGGAACGACACCAACAATCTCCTTGTAAGGAAAAAGTTTTTCATTATACCAAAAACATTTGGCTCTAACATCCCAGGGAAGTCTAGGTTCCACGATCTTTTTAGGAGCAACACTTTCTTCAGAAGCAACATTCTTTTTGGGGAGCCTGAAACACAGCAGCAAAGGAAAATAAAAAAAGAGAGAATCAAGAACAGACAAAGAACATATTAAAACTTACCATGATCCTAGAAGTAAGGAGAAAAGCAAAGTAAGAAACAAGGGACAAGAGAGAATTCAGAGGTAAAGGATTTTATAGAAAGTGAAATTTTAAGAAATAAATAAAACTTTAAATGAGGGAGAAGACGAATTTAAATAGAGTAAGGGAGCGAACCGGTATAGCAGGTCAGAAGGTGAAAAGGGGCAGCGGTTTCGAAACATTTAAAGCTACGTGTGTCAGTTGTGGAATTAAAGATTGGACACGTGTCGAGAAAGATGGAATACCAAAAGTTTTCTTCCTCGAATATCTTCAATCTTCGGATAAGGAAAGAGGCAAACTGTAGGGACGTGTCAAAATCCGAAAGCAGAAGCAGGATGGCGGGTGAAAGGCTGCGAAGTATTGAATAAAACCCGAGAGGATCTCGTACAACACTGAGTTGTCTTAATCAAATATATGGAGATATGCGCACATAGTGTAAAACAGCCTGAAAGATACCGAAGGAAATAAAACTCGATACAAAGCCACTCGCAGTTCTCGATTAAACATCCTCGAATAAAAGAGCATCGAGGAAACAACTGCCTCATCTAGGGATCGAAGGACATAAAATAATGGTTATCCTCGAGGATATCTCGAAGAGCACCGACTTACTCGACAACTTCTGACACACCCACGATTGTGTATTTTGTCTTATTAGCTATAATCCACTTATAATTTGTTCTATAAAAGGGGAGCTCGAGCTCAGTTGTAACAGTTGGATTCTTTGGTAAGCCTTGGGACTTTTGAGAGAGACTAAGTTAGTAACTGATCTCCTCTGGTCTTTTAGCACAATATCCATGTAGAATTAGCTAGAGAAACACTTTATAATATTGAATACTTAGATCTTTACTTGACAAAAGGTTATTAGTGTTTGAATCTATATCGAAGTAGCTTATCATTCAAGCTCGATACCTTGTTTACAGCGAATCCACTCTTTAAAATCATTGTCAACGTAATCTCCCGATGATTGTTGGGTATAAGATCTCTAAGAAGATTTTATACTAACACAACTACGTAAATTAATCACTATGGATACACTTTATAAAAGAGGAAAATTAATAGTGTACGGGTGTTTATCGTGTAAAAAGGATGGAGAATCAGTAGAGCACCTAATGTTTTAGTGTGATTTCCCTGTCGCAAAAGCATTTCTTGGATTGTGGGCTTCATTGGTCCAATGCCAAACTTTATTGATTAATTCATCATGGGATGGAGAACTCATACGCCGCATTCAGTACGAAAAGTGTTATGGCCATTCATTCAGGTTGCTGGTCAATTTGGAAATGTCGTATCATTTTCTAAAATGGTTCTTCGGACACCACTCAACGTGTAATTCAACAAGTCAAGTTTCAAGCTTATACTTGGAGAAGAAATGCAGAGGATATTAGGGGCACTAGTTTAAATTACTTAATTTAGATTCGTAGTCCTCTTCCGATCTTTTAGTTGGATGTTTTTCAGCTTTGTATTTTGACATATTGATGTCGGTTTTGTAAGCTCTTTGAGCTCTTCTTCCCTTCCTTCTACTGAATTCCCAACATACTAGTATAATCACAGTATGTGATTAGTTTAGTTAATGAGTTACAGACTCAGAGAAAAGAAGAACAAGACTCAAGTGCTTGACTCAGTACAACCGACAACATAAAACAAATATAAAAACAGATTTAACTGTACGGATACGACAGCCTGTCCAAGACAGTCTGGACCAATCAAATTAAACTATATAGATTGCTAGAAAGGATAGATAGACACCATTGATAGCCAGATGATCAGACGGTCAGGAATGACAGATGATTAACCACTATTAGCCCCCCGCGAGTTGATATGGGCTGCTGGCAGAACTTTCAACTAGTTTCTAAGATAAGCAAATCTTGGACCAGCAAGACCCTTAGTAAAAATGTCTGCAACATGATCCATAGTAGCAATATAAGAAATATTTATGTTCTTGGCCTGAACCAATTCCTTGACAAAATTGAAATCAATGTGAAGATGCTTCATTCTTGTATGAAAAACTGGATTGGATGCATAGGAAATGGAGCTCTTGTTGTCACTGAACATAGTTGGTGGACCTGGCAGCAAAATATGAAGATCCTGTAATAACTTGCATAGCCATATAACCTCAGCAGTAGAGTTTGCAAGACTTTTGTACTCAACTTCAGTGGATGATCTTGCTACAGTTTCCTGTCTTTTGCTAGACCATGATACATGATTTGGGCCAAAAAAGATACAATACCCACCAGTACTTCTCCTAGTCTCAGGATCACCATCCCAATCAGCATCACTAAAGAAGTAATAGCAAATAAACTTTTGGTAAACAATATGCCATAATCAACAGTACCCTTGACATATCTCAAAATCCTTTTGGCTGCAATCATATGTTCAGATGTAGGATTCTGCATATACTGACAGACTTGGTTCACAGCAAAACCTATCTCTCGTCTAGTCCAAGTAAAATACTGTAGACCACCAACTAATTGAAAAGACGAGGGTACCGAGTACACCACCAATATTTTATTTTAGTCCACCTATAAGTCAAACCTTGACCAGTTCCTGTAATCAAGAACTCAAGAACAAGATCTCTTTCAGATCTGATTGATTCACACAAGGGAGTCAATACAAGAATCCGAAAGACTATGTCAACCAACCAAGTACGATACTTTAATTATATAAGATGACTCAAATATAATGCGGAAGTAAAGTAAAGTACACACAAGATTTTGTTAACGAGGAAACTACAAACTCGTAGAAAACCCCCGGGACCTAGTCCAGTTTTTAATACTCTTAAGAATTAAGCCGCCAACACGCCTACTCTCAGACTTCGGACTAGCTGGTTCAGACAATATGACCCTAATACGAATATTAGTCACAAAGATTTCCCCTCAGTATTCCTACGCCTCCAACCACACAAGATGGTCACGCACATGTACTCCCCTACGTAAACAGACGCCAGTTACTGTCTTACGCAAGAGTTGCCTCATAGCCCGTCGCGAGGACTATCGCTACCCGACCTCCAATCAGACGATTAAAACCTTTGGACAACAACCAAATAGCGGCAGGTCAAATCGCTAGATGATATCCTTGGTAACTAACATATATTTTACCGAAGTCTTTTTACACCAAGAGCGAGGTTATTAAGTTTACTTAGGCAATAAACACCTCGAGATATCGATCAAGGTTTTAAAACCTAAACTCCCGAAAGAGTAACCTTGTCGTCCCAGTTGGAATCAAGCAGATAGCTGTAGCAAGTACGAAATGATATGACCGTGAAGAACGATGTACCTGCAAAGAATAAATCTAACAACAACAATCTTGATTCCACTCAATATTTATAGTTTAGGCACACAAACCGAAAGCGGCTTGCTGACAACTCCAGGTTAATAGATAAAGAGTATGTTCTAATCACAACGATCTTGAGTGGCCTTATATCAGAAGAGAAGGACCTTAGAATAAACAAGATCGTTAAGTTTGATAGACGTGATAAAGCAGAACACAATTACAATACAAAGAAGACTAGTAAACATAAACTAGTCTCCCGTAAGAGGTACTTCTAGGCTTCTCGATCCCGAGAGAAGACTTTCACGCAATTCTAGACCGAGAGCAAAAGCTCAAAGGTAACTTAAAAGAAAAGCGGCAACACAAGCTAACAATTCCGAAGAAGAGCTTGGCCAAGGGGATTAAAGCTTTCAGGAGAGATACCCCTCCTATTTATATTGACTAAGGCTTTAGCTTTGAAATGAGGCAAAGTTAATTTCGGAAATTCCACAAAGCACATTTACATATTAGTTCCGAAATTCCCCATTTAGTCTCATAGATTTTAATGAGAACTAATACTCTAGCATTTTACATTTAAGAAAAATATATTTCATAAAGAGAATATATTTTCGAAACATGTTTAACCAAGAGCAATCAAAGCAAATAATATCTTAAGGTGTATTTGGATATTTCTTATTAATTCGAAATATGGTGCTTACCAAATATGATCCCTGGGAAAGATCTCAATTCGAAAACGTGTCCTGAGTTTCGAAAATCTCCTTAGATATTATTACTTCCAAATGTCGTCACCAGCTTTATAATGTCGACATTACTTCCTTGGTATTGCTGGGCTAACCAGACGAACCTAGGTGGAAGTGGGATCTTGTCCAACGTGGTTCAACGTTCCGCATAAACGTATCATAATAAACGTGGACAAAGCCTTGTGTGTTAAGCTTAAGTGAACACATTGGTTCAGACGTTCTGAATCACGCAAAAGGATATACCATTGGAAGTACGGTGCGAGATTCCACGAGTACTAACAAAATGTTAAATGTACAGAATTCTTGATTCCAATATAGATGTCACGTTAATGATATCCAAGAATTCAAATCAAAACATCAAATGAATAATCAAATGAATATTTGATCAAGTAGTAAAGCACACGAAGATTTAATCACGTACAATATTGACATGTAATCATGTGTCCACTAACTAGAGCGACTAACCATTTTCCAGATGATGACTCAATCCCACTTAGTTGTACATTGAAGATGAATGAATTCAAACTTCAAACCGAGAATATCAAACTCATTAATTCGTTGAAGCACAAATCAAAAATGTAGAGTTTGAACTTCGAAGTTACGCATTCTGAGTCAACCTTATTCAGGTTTCGAAACATACGTCAGTTTTTGGCAGAAACCAAATTAAGGTTTCGGAACCTAACGTTCATTATATGACCGGAACTTATTTAAGGTTCCCAAATCAAGTTTCCATATAGCGAAACCTAAAGCTTGGTTTCGAAATCTAGATTCTGTTTAACAAAACCTTGTTTAAGGTTTCGAAACAAGAAACACATACTAAATTCTCTACAAATGTTTGGTGTCGAACTTGAGAGTCCATGTGGTCGAGAACCATTTCAGCATCACACCTTTTTAGCCTCGACACACATGAATATATTTCCCGGTTCACATAAACCTTTAGGAAACCCAGGGTCTTTTCGACCTTTTAGATCTCACATGGTCAAGACACATTGGCCTCGATTCTCAAGTCACTGTCAGCCACACAAACATAGTTTCGAATCTGTTATATCTCATTGGTCACAATATTTAAGTTTCGGGCCAATAGCTTATGAATACGAAAACCAGATTATGGTTTCGAAATCAACATCAAGTTTTATCAAAACCTACATTGAGGTTCAAACATTGGAAATTAATAAGTGGAGATACACAAATATGGTTTCGGAATCCAGAAGTGAGATATGGCATACAAGATGTTCATATATAGAATCAAATGAATGATTCAAAACTTCAGAGTTCAGATCCAAACCACGACGTCATATTGTAATCTCAGAAACATCAGTATTTCGAGTCTACACAACATAAGTGTGAGTCACGATCTCTCTTACATTGACTTATATAAATATATGTAATCAATCCGACAGAGCCATACTAGGTAAGAAGAGATACAATACTGTGATGGATCAAATCCCGTAGTACTACCGAGATAACATCACATTGCTATATCCAACTCAAAAAGGTTTTAGGAAAAACCTTTATATTAACTTAGAGACGGAGAAGAAAAGAAAGCTCCAAACAATATTGGAACGTCATAACTACACACTAATACCACAAGTGGTAAAGTGGAGTTATCATAAGATACACTGATCACAAGTGATCAAGTCATAACGTAAAGCTCAAGCCGAGAGTTATGTTTATGTCTTTTGTAGCACAAGTGTAAAAGATAATGGAATCGCGTTATTTAGATTCACTAACCTGTTGAATGATGAAGCCGGATGTGTTCGTTTGATCTTCAGTATTTCTTCAACTCTTCAACCAATGATTCTAAATCCTACCAAAATCTTCCACAACCTAAAGCTAACTCTCTCACATGACTTCACCTAAATGCGTGTTGTTTAGAGGTCGAGTTTTGATCACTAAAGTTGACAACTAAGCTTGACATACCAACACTTAATGAGGTTGATCGAGCCATGATCTAACACTAATGATCTATAGGGTGTGGGATCATGTAGTTTTGCACCAGTAGTGGATAGCAATTTGAAACTTAACTGAAATGGTGAGGAACATGGTTTGGCATCCAACATATCAAACTTCTTCAATAAGTACAATGCATATTTTGTTTGAGACATAAACAGACATGTATTACTCCTCTTAACCTCCAACCAAGAAAGTAGTGGAGTTCTCCCAAATCCTTTATGGGAAAATGAGATTGAAGAAGACTAAATAATTCATTACAGTAAAGTTGAGAATTACCTGTAAGAAGAATGTCATCCACATACACGAAATAGTAGGTTATCCTGGAGCCCATTTTCTGAACAAATAGAGAAGTATATGTTGTTGAAGCCTTGAAACCATATGATAACAAAACATTCATTAGTTTTTCATACCAAGCCTTATGTGCTTGCTTCAAACCATAAATGGATTTGTGTAATTTACACACATAGTCATGATGTTCTGGATCAACAAAACCAGGTGGTTGAGACATGTATACTTCTTCAACAAGATACATGAGTGAATGCATTGCTCACATCAAGTTGTTTGATGGACCACACAAAATTAACTGCAACAAATATAATAATCCTTAATGTAGTTGGCTTAGCTACAGGGCTGAAAGTCTCATTAAAATCCTCTCATTCCCTTTGATGAAAACCCTTTGCAACAAGTCTAGACTTATGTCTTTCTGTAGTACCATCAGAGTTCTCTTTAATCTTGAACCCCCATTTGCATCCAAAAAGATTTTGCCCTGTGAATGGGACTCTTGTCCAAGTACCAGCAGCTTCTAAAGCATGATTTTCAGACACAATTGATTTTCTCCAGACTGGAATCTTCCAAGCTTGACTAAAGCAAGTGGGTGTAGTAGAATCAGTAAGAGCTTTAAGTTTACCTGACAAAGAATACTTAGTGCTGTAAACTTTTGGTTTGAAAATACCCCTCTTGCCTCTTGTTGTCATATTACGAGAATTGTTGATTACTGGAGACTGCTTAAAAGTTGTTAAACTAGTATCAGAATTAACTTGTGAAGCTACTATAGAAGATGTAGTTACCTCAGATACTGAAGGAGAATATGCAGGTTGATCCATACTCTCATTAACTTGTACATCCTCAGTAGTTGAAGGAGATGATATAATAGTATCTGAGATTACATGTTCCTTAGGCCTCGAAGGAAAAATTGTCTCATTAAAGATAACATGCCTTGAGATAAACACTTTGCCACTTGACAGTTCCAGCAACAAAAACACAAGTGGAACTTCTAGGTTGAAGTTTATTATTAGTGTAAGGTTTTAGCCATGGATAACATAAACATCCAAACACCCTAAGAAAGGAATAATCTGGTTGCCTCTTGAATAAAGATTCATAAGGAGAGATATTACCTATTGACTTTGTAGGTAACCTGTTAATAGTATAATTGGCAAAAGTAAAGGCATTAACCCAATAAGAAGCAGATAAGCCTAACTGAATCAAGAATGTCCTTCCAATGTCAACTATATGCCTGTGTTTGGACTCTGCAACTCCATTCTGCTCTGGAGTATGAGGACAATATATCTCATGAATAATGCCACTACTAGATAGAAAACCAGTCAGTTCTTGATGCAAAAATTCACCACCACCATCTCTTTAAACCACATGAATAGATGAACCAAATTGGTTTTCCACTTGAACTTTGAACTTGAAGAATATAGACTTAAAATCTGATTTTTCATATAAGGGATAGATCCAGCAAAATTTGGTAAATTCATCTATTATATTAACATAATATCTGAATCCAGAATTGGATTTTACAGGACTTGGTCCCCATAGATCAAAATGTAAAAGCTCTAGAGGCTGATTACATTTATGTGTTGAGGCCTGAAATGACAAATTATGACTTCTACCAAGATTGCATCATGCCAAAAGATTGGACTCTTTATTACATTAGGCATAGACAAAATATTGCATATTATCATGATTCTGAATGTAGGATGAGCTAGTCTTTTATGCAAAACTTCAGCTGAAATAGCAGGAACTGAGGCATATGCTTTATGTGTTGATGTAGATAAAGAACTCTCAGGAGCTTGTTTGACAGAAGAAGATGAGTTGAAATGTATTGGATAAAGACCATTATGTTGAGGGCCTTGCAAAATTATCTTCCCAGTTGACAAATCCTTCACAGAAAATACATTAGAATCAAGAGTGATAGAGCAATTATTATTGTACGAGTAGAAAATCTGCATAGGTACTCGAGGTACCAAATCCATCAGATCTACTCGCACATACAGTTTACAGTTGAGAATCAGTGGTGCGAAGACCACAAGAACAGCACCGAAGGTGCATTGGACAGTAATTAAAGACCTTATTGAAATAGTAAAGACAAGATAAAAGAAGACTTTCTATGTATTTCTAATGCTGAGATTACATGAATAAAACCCTAAGGAACCAGAGGAGATTACAAACCTAATCTCTCTCTTGCTACTTAGGCTCAACCCAAAGAGAATCCAACCCCTACAACGTTTTCTAAGCTCGCCTTATATAGGCCGAGCATGAGTGGTTTACAGCTAATAAAGACAAGAGACTCAATCGTGGTGGTGTCAGTCCCTGTCGAGTAAGGCGGTTTACGCTCCGAGGCTGAGTCCTAGGCTTCGGTCCTTTCGCCATGGTCTGAATCCTCTTCCTCCGAGTCTTTACTTCGCTCATGTGTAGCTTCTTTTCCTTTGCCGGTCCGAGACATCGCTTCTGGTCCTCTCGGTGTGGTTATCCTTTCAGGATGCGAGACACGTGTTCCGAGGGGTTTTTACACCCTACAATTATCACTAGTGAATCTATGAACTGATAATAGATTTTGTGAAGCCTTGGGAACAACCAGTACATTTTTAAGATCAAATTTGTGTAATGGATTAGATTTAACAGTGCAACCAGTATGAGAAATGAGCATACCTTCACCATTAGCAGCCTAAATTTCCTCAGATCCTTCATATGTAGAAGCAAACTCCAATTCATTCTCATCAGAAGCATATGAATATTGGCACCAGAATCAGCATACCAGGGATTGGTACCAAAAATGTTTGTTGAAGCCATCATAGCAGCTAGATGTTTTGGTGTATGAACATTTTGATAAGCCATGTTAAGCCTATTACT
>JAJJMA010324788.1:7447-28447 GCA_023529015.1 Papaver nudicaule
GATGGTTCACTACCTAAACTACACTCATGACTCACCTCCTCAAACTTTTCAAAATTGTTCAAATGCCTCGCAAGTCGCAAGGGCTTTTGTTTTCTGAGGACACGCGCGATGCGTATGCCTACTGTATATAATTTTTAATGAAAATTTGCAAACAATTGTATCGCTAATTCTATTGGTCCCGTGGGGTTAAATCCCGTGGGATCCCGTGTGAGAGAAAGAAGTAGGCCCCTTTTCTAAACTTTTTCCCTCACCCATCCCAATGTTAAGCGGGCAGCGTACTGTCCATTGGATCCCTCTACGGGATTTTTCACGAGATATTTGGGCGTCAATATTTATTAAAATATGCTAAAATGAAAAAACCACGAGCTTAATTTATGGGTGTGATGGAGATAGTATTTATTAATGAAAATTTGCATACAATTGTATCGCTATACGTATCATGATACTTTGTACAAACTTTACAAATTTTGAAACTTAAATTAAAGAAACGAACAACGGGAAAACAGTGAATATCTATATTCCGACAAGTAACCCTCTTGTTTCACCCTTCAAATAAAAAGCTTTCTTGGTTCTCTCTGTCTCTCGGGACTGTCTACAACCCTAGTTTTTCTAAACGGAAAATTGTGGGGCCAAATCTTTACAATCAGGTGCTTTCACCAACAAAATTAAGTGCAGGTAACATGTACTTATCTGTAGTTAACCATATCCAATGTGCAATTTGATGTTTTTTCCAACATTTGGTTTATGAAAGATCAGTGTTGGCCCTGATAGACGATTTGTTTTTTATTTCAAACGGTAAATCTGATTTAAAGAAATGTTTATATACTTATTACTGATTGCTATGGATGTGTTGGTTTCTGTTACTTATTAGCTAAGGTAAAATTACTGAAGAAATGTTTAAAAATTTCGGGGGTTTTATCTTTTTTCAGGGTTAAGCTAGAATTATAACTTGCCAAGCTTTATTTTTTACCAAACATAAGTTACAATCATCAATGGTAAACTAAATATTTGTCCATGGTTTTAGAAAAACAATTCTGCTGCCATGGAGGGAGATGCAACAGATCCTTCCATCCAACCTCATTTTTCCTTCAGCGGCGCGGAGACGGTAGAAAATGCCGACGCCAAAGAGTCTTTAGAGACATCTGTTGAACCATCGCCATTTTGTTCCTCGCGAAACAAACCGTGGTAGGCTTGTTTCACTTGTTCTAAGAAAGTCGTTTCCCTTTGGTCACAGATAAATCTTTCAAATTTTAGCTGCTGCACATGCCATTATAAAGACTGACTTGAAGCTTTTCGTGTATATAGCAAATTTGTTCACCTGCAAAAGTATCGGGATGACTACACTAAATTAACATCTCATTCAAATCTAGATCTGATCGCCGTGATCAGGGGTCGTTTGACACCTCAAGCTCGAACGGTGTTTGATTCGACCGTGGTTGGGTCTTTTCTACATATGCCGGGTACCAAAAGCAGTGGCACACTTCTGCACTATCTTCTCTCGCGCGAAGTAGTTAGACAAGATGATGGTGATCCATTGTGTATGTACTTCGGCATTGGAGGCCATACAATGAGGTTTGGGATGGCTGAATTTGCGTTGGCTACCGGACTTAGTTTCAAAATGACAACAGACACAATGGAGGATGTAATTAATCCATACCCAAAGTCTTACTTGGATTCTCCAATCATGCAAACCCTTTTCCCTGGAAAAGAAAAAGTAAGGGTAAACGACGCCCTGGAGCTACTGAAAGGAAACTTGGAAACATACACTGATGATGATTTGGCTAAATTGGCACTTCTAGTTTTCGTGCACGTTTTACTTCTGGGCTGCCAGCATAGAGATCGAATAAATGCTGGATATTGCCATTTGGTTGACAATTTGGATGCCTTTAACAAATTCCCATGGGCTTTTGCTTCATACAGAAGAACCATGAGCACTTGTAGAGCAGCTTTGTCTGTGAAGTATGGAGGGAGAACTAAGAAAGCAAGGTTTCATAAAAAAGCAACTACAAAAGCAAGTGATAACAAGAATGGCAAGGATGAGGAAGGGGTTCCACCTTACAGGGTGTCCGGATTCATATGGGCATTGCAGGTTATTTATAAATTTTGTTTATGGGAGATTCATTCGTCTTGTGTGCGGTTTGTACTTTTAATGAATGTAGAATTTATCTAATTTCCACTGTTGCAGGCTTGGGCATTGGCATGCATTCCAAAAATTAAGGATTTGTGTGGACGTGTTGTTGAGAAAAATAGCACGGATTCATGGCGCCCTATCATTTTTCGCGTATCGTGCACCAAATCCCCGGAATATAAGAGTCTCCTATCCTTGGGACAAGAGCTAACGGTGGAAAGTGACAACAAGCTGTATGATGGGGACATTCTTCTAAAGCTGGGCATTGTTCATGGTAAGCCGGCTACGGTGGATGGAAGTGTAAACCGATCCGCCAAGGAGTCTTTGGTGGAAAAGGACCGTAGCAAGGTACTTGAATCATCTGGCTCGAGTACGTTGTTTAAAGGTGGTAAAGGAGACTCGCCAACTGACAGCCCGGGTCTCAAAACAACGGGCTATCAGTTGATCCCTTCTGATCCAAAAATTAAAGAAGTTTTAAATCAGATTAACGAAGTAAATACTTCGGATGAAGGTTGTGGAGGTTTTGAAAACTCTATAGGAAAATATAGTCCAGGTGTACTTCTAGACTCGCCAACTTATAGTCCGCGCCGTGATGATCCAAAAATCTATGATAAAGAAGAGGATAGTGATGTACAGATCATTTGGGAGACGAATAGGCCATGTCTTGAAGATTTAGGTGGTACAGGTTTTGAAAATTCTACAGGAAAAGATAGTCCGGGTGTATCTGTAAACTCAACTTGTAGTCCTTGTCCTGATGATGCCAAAATCTATGAGGAAAAAGAGGAGAGTGAAGTAGAGATCACGAGGAAGACGAAAAGGCCATGTCATGCGGATGCAGGACACAGAACAAACAAACGCCAAAATATAATTGGAAGAACAACAAAGCCTGGAAATAAAATAAGATCACCAGTTACGACAATCAAGCACAAAGGAATGGATAGAAACGACTATGCCGGGGAGAAATTAAATGATCCAGATACCCCAAAGAACCTTAAAAAGAATCTGAATCGTTTTATTTGGATAAGGTAACTCCCTATCACTTATTCGCTGTATTTCACCCGAGAATCGTTGTCTCATGATCGTCATACTGCGCAGGGAAGAGGCTAAGCCAAAGGAAGACCAGAAGCAGGCTAAGCCAAAGGAAAACCAGAAGAAAAGCAAAGAAAGTACTGACAATACTCGAGGGGTTGAACAATTAATGTGGACCGATTATGTGAAGCTACTGGGAGGAAAAGGACCGTGTTCCGACAGGCTATCAGAAGTGGTAAGTATCAACTGTATCAACTGTGGGTGTGTGTGTGATGGGTGTGTGCAGCTTATCCAGCATGGGTCCTTTTTCAGATTGTTAATCGCATGTTGCACTGGATGCGCAAAAACCCCAAACTCACGGAGAATGCTAACTGGACCACCGTCAGTAGTTATTTCGCTGTAAGTATTATATGGAGCTATGCATTCAATGACATTTGGATTAAAATTGCACATACATATTGACTGGGACGGACCTGCTACGGAACTAAACTAGTGTGTAGCCCCTAGCTCGTCCCTGATTTTGGTCCAATATAGTTTGGTTTAGCACATTAATCTAAACCTTATTTAATGTTCAAGATCCTTGTTGTTAACATTGTGATTAACATAGTGTCATGCAAGAGATCGGACCACACATGTCAGTAGCCAAGAACCGTGTTACCTCTATTATACCAGACAACACATGGAGGGGAAGTATGGCTTAGATGGCAAACCATGGTCCAAGGTGGAATTGGTTTACGCACCGGTCCTTATAAACGGGGATCACTGGGTGGCAATAGCCATCCACTTGAGCAAGCGAAAGATTTTTATCTATGATTCACGACACGATCATTCCCACCGTATAAGAATCACCCGAAGATCTGGGATACCAACGGAGATAATCGCAATCTGCGAGGCACTTGGTATGACGTATGGCAGCGGAAAGTGGGTTGCCGAATACGCTGACTGTAATGAATGTGTCCCTACACAGGGCTCGGGGTTAGTTATTTGGTTCCTCCGTAGAATCTCTTTGCACCCTAATCGTTGGAGTAGTGATCTAACGTGCTTTCTTGTTATTTTTTTCAGATCTTGTAGCTGCGGAGTGTATGCAATATGCTTCATCCTTCGTTTGATCAACGGCTCTCTGGACGGATTCATGGATGAAGAATATATTAAAGCTTCTCGTAGGAGATTTGCGGTGGAATTGTACCAATTCAAAGTTTGAGGTAAGCACATGTTGAAGAAATTAGATAACCAATAAAACCTTTTAAATTCTTCTTCCTCTTCCAATGGTCATATGTCTTTTTTTATGAACCGTTTTATTATTAATTGTAATCCCAAGAGTTGAAACAAGGATTTGGTGTGTTCTCAATCGACAAAGAAACACAAG
Source organism: Papaver nudicaule (assembly GCA_023529015.1). Taxonomy (NCBI): domain Eukaryota; kingdom Viridiplantae; phylum Streptophyta; class Magnoliopsida; order Ranunculales; family Papaveraceae; genus Papaver; species Papaver nudicaule. The sequence goes on from JAJJMA010324788.1 coordinate 11,971, forward strand.
ACAAACTCTTTTATTTTTATTTTCGAGATTTACAATATATACTTTATTAGGAATATACAAAGATGTTTTTCAAAAAAAAAAAAAAAAAAAAAAAAAAAAGAAAAAAAAAATACAAAGTTATGACAAAGATTTACAAACCAATTATTGGTGGCAAATTAAATCCTTTATTCTGTAGAGAAAATTTGCCCGCTTGTTTGTCCCGTTTGTGATTTAACGGTCCAACTGCGTGCTATGCATTTGGATTTGGTGTGGAAAACAGAATTGATATATACCCCGCGGGTCCAGTCCACGGGTTACACAAACAACCAAAATGTGACAGAGTCTCGGGCCCCACCAAACCGCCACCCCTGCAAATTTGGTGTTGGGCTTTTCTTCTTCTTCTTTACTGTTCAAAAGTATAGTTATTATCAAGGACCGCCGAAAAAGGAACGCAAGTTCATAGTCTATGAGGTGACACCACCCCCAACCATAGGATTAACTACTGGGAACAGTGCGATAGCAGATCCGATGGTCGTCCTCACTCTTCTCTCTTTTCACTCTCTCTCTTTGATTGTAAATGGGCAGTCTTTTTTCAACAGCACAAGGTGTTTTCGACCGATCATGGCAATCCTACCCAAGTACTCCAGTACCAAGCGGCTACAGGCGGCCCAAATTTACAGACCATGACGTGGCACCACCCCAAACCACGAACCGATGGTCGTCCTCACGCTCTACAACACTTACGCTCTACATCTCTACACCAAGGGGCTCCGGTAAGATTAGCAGGGTTCAGTTTTGTGTAGTTGAGATCTGATGGTGATCCCCACTTTCTCTGTCTCTTTTCTCTCTCAATATGTCTTTGGTCGGTTTTTGGGTAGCCTTTAGGATATAGTATAAGGAAAGTTTCCTAGATTTCCTCTGTATTATTAACGAAATTAGCAAAAAAAAATGACATGGTTAACTGTCGATATTTTACAGTATTTTGTAAAATATTAACTGTATAAATGGCAGTGTAAATTTGTGCACCCTCGTGATACCGGGGTGCACGTTCCTCCTCCATTGGTCCACGTCGCCTTAGGTGGTTTCTAGTTTATCTTTTTATTTTTATTTTCTTAAAAACAGAAAAAAAAAAAAAAAAAAAACTTTTCTATTTTATTCTCTCTCATCTCTTTTAAGAAAAATCTGTAAAAAAACAGGTCGGGCAAGGCTGGTCCTCGACGAGCCATGGGCTCCAATGGGCACTCGGGTCAAGGCGCCCGTACAGGGCCAAGGGCTGCCGGTCAGAATTTACACCCCTAGAAAAGGCGAAAAACACGTTTTCCTTTTATACTAAATTACTGCTGCAACAGTGGGGGAGCCGACGATCGCATGCACGATGTAGTCCAAAGAAATGCATGACCATGGTACCATATTTTTACACAAGCACACACCAGAACCACATGTTTTTAATCCAATTCGGATTTCTTAACTCATTTATAATCAAATACAGGTTAGAATCGTCAGACTGAAGAAAAAACTTCTCCTTCAAATGGTGCAAACAAAATTTTGCACCTGTAACATTACTATTTTTATAATTTGCCAGTAAAATTATTTTGTTCCTTCCCGATCAGAATAAAGGATCACACGGATCTCTCTCTATTAGGCCGCACACTAATTAATTGATGGAGACTAGTATCTCGAAAACACCGTCGAGCCCTGAGACCAGAAACGCGTACTGGGCACTCCGTCTCTGCATGATCTTGGTGTAAAGAAAACCTGCATGTATATTTTGGGTAGAAGGATCAAGATTCTCTACTTTAGGATTTCACTCACCCAAGATAAAAAGTTTAGGGACCCACCACACTATTCTTCTTTCTCACACGGGACTACAAGTGGGCAAACCTGGCGGGAGACAAATCTTTTATAGTTTTGATTTAGAGGGAGGATCCGTGGACATTACCTTACAATTCGGCTCCAATTTCTCTGTAAAGTTCAAACGACAATTAATTTGAAGTTATTATTTTAGTGATACGTTCCTCTTGTAAGGCCTACAATCATACAAAAAATGAGCACAACTGAACAAGCCGAGACGTCTAACACCGGCATCCACCACTTTGAAACTCAGCCATTGAAAATTAACGGTTGAAATTAATATCGGTTGATAGTAAAATTTGCTAGTCAATGATAACCCTCTTCACCGAAAAAAAATTTTTTTAAAAAAAATAGAGCCTATCACAAGGGTATGGGATTATGTGCGTCAGAATGAAAAATGAAACAAAAATGAAACGGTAAATCAGTTATCAGTGTGTAACACACACGGTGCAATTAGCATTTTCGTTTCGGCATAGTATAACCACTGTGAAGACGTTTAAGAGTACCAACCAGATAAAAAAGCAAAAATGATTTACTGACCGTGGGCTAATAGCCCACGGTCGGTCTATCATTTCTGTATTTAAAAAAGGAAAACATGAGAGTGTTAACCGAAGGCTGACATTGATGTGACACCTGAAGAGAGTTACTGTGTGGGTCCGGGTTTCCAAGCCTGCAGAGAAGCACGTGTTGACCTATCGATTCATGAAGGCACATCTAATCGATATAGTCTGTATCGGCCATCACAACGTCACAAGTCTATGACCGAGTAGGGTTACTGCTGGTGGGCGGGGCACTAAAGTGGGGCATGAAAAGGGGAGCTGGTGAGCTGTGCTACATTGTTTATTAATAATTACATCTACAAACAAGACTGAAATTAGTGTAATGCTACAGGTACCGTAGAAATCAAGGATTTTATCCCGCACACGATCCGACGGTCAGTACTCTGTGGGCTTAGCATCGAGATGGGTGTGATGTAAAGTTTAAAAGATTCGATGGTTTTGCTCACTTTTGCGGGATAAAATGCTAGATTTTATGGTGTACGAGTAGAATTTTCGCTGAAATTATGATTCCCGTTTTCCAAGCGGTAATTGTGTCGGTAACTTGTATGGTCTTGTCAGCTACTTTGTATGCATGCTCAGTGTTTGCCAGCAGGTTTCATCCATAGTTACGTGTAAGTTATTTCTTATACCCACCCGCCTCGACAATAAGACATGTGACATTATCCAAATGATCCAAAAACACATTTGCTTAGACTTTGTATTTCAAGTGCAAACTTCGACTGCACGGTTGTTTTCCTGCATAAATGTTTGTATTGTGCCAATCCTTTTTTAGTGATACAAGGCACAAGCCAACAAAAGATAGGTTCTCTGTATCAAAAAAAAAAAAAAAAAAAAAAAAAAAAAAAAAAAAAAAAAAAAAAAAGATAGGTTCTCTCTCACCCTTTCCTGTGGATTATCCGGAGATTTTTATGCAGATGCCAACAGCAACATGCGAGTAACTTAAATTCTTTCATCTTCTTTACTACATATCGACCCTGCTTTTGGCTCAAATTTACTAGTTTAAAAAATATAATATATTTCCTGAATATCGCAACAATGCAAGTAGACAAACTTCCCAGTTCCCACTAATTGTTAATTTGCCCTTCTTGGTGGAATATTTTTTACTAAGAGTACTGCGCACGGTTTTTATGCAATAAAAACAGTAACCAAGAATTATTGCTATACTTCTATAACGACGGCAGAGACAGGGATTATTTCCAGGCCCTGTATGATTCTAAGCCTAACCAGTTACCATGTCTATGTTGCGAATACTTTTTACCTTTTAGGCTCTTAAAACAATCAACCAAATTAAATTCCTTTTCCACTTAGGAAAACGTCACAAATCTGGTTCGTAATCTTTTTCCGACGGTGGCCGAATACGAAGAACATTCACCATAATCATTTTATCTGGCGCCAAATTTAAATACGAGGTGTACATAAAAACTAAACAGGGTCACTCATTTGGCAAGAGAAAGTAACTTTATAACTGTTACATGTGCAAATGTTTAATTGCACTGTTGTTTCGTGAATAAATGTTTGTGCACCTCTCTTTAAGTAGAAGCCAACACGTCCGCAACAAGTTTCCCAACACCTCTCTTCAAAGTTACTACTAACGTTCGAGTGATTAAACTACTAATTCCACTTTTCAAAAAAATAAATAAAAAAAAAAAAAACTTCTAGTTCCAGATATCACGTTGGAGTACTAAACCTACCTGGAACATAGTAGCGTATTTTCTGCGCACGAGTCACGACCTCATTCAATTATCGACGTATACTGTATATCGACTTTATTTTATCACCCTTGTCCTATGCGAAATTATTTAAGCACCAATGACCTAAACCGCAAACACTGCCGTTATTTCTTACTCTTAGTTAATAGTGGAGTTGCAATCAGGTTACAACCCAATAGCAAGCTACATACTTCCTGTTTTCGAGAGAGTAGAGAGACTAGAGAGGAAAGATAAGGGAGTGTCTCAATAGTGAGTGTCTGAGTCCCTAATTAGTAATCATTTATTAAAGGGAAAATTGGTGTTTGGTACTAACATTTTGTCCAAAGTTAGCGTTTGGTCTAACATTTGTCCAACTTAGCTTTTGGTACTTGGAAATGACGTTGACCATCGTTGACTCCGCTAAGTCTAACGTTTCCCTAATATATCAGACGAATATACACTTATACCCTTCACTTTAATAACATTTACACAAAAACTTAAAACGATGTTTACACCCTTCAGATTCAGTCTACAACCACCGACATCCGCCCTACCCAAATCGTCAAACTTCTACACAAAACAGATACCAAACTACAAAAATTCTACCCAATTCATGAATCTTAATTCACCACCACGAAATTGATGTTCTGATTATCACCACTTCCTTCACTAATTAACCAATAATGATCTATGTAAAGCTTTTTCATTTGTTTAATCTTCTTCTATTGAACTGTTAGTCGGTCGATTAGGTTCATCAATGGAGTTTTCAGATCCCTAAATTAGCCGTCAGCTTCCAAAAACACCCAAAAGATAAGAATGACTGAAACAATCAAAACCCATATCTAAAAACAGCGTATTTAACCCATAACTTCACTTAATACATGAAATTGACGACAACTTTCTGGATTCATGAAGCTATAATTTTCCAAAGAAAATCAGAGGAAAAATCTAGAGGCTGCTTCGTTACAAAAAAGAAAACAACATGAGGACATCTTTGAATGTTCTGTTGGAAAATAGTGGTGAATAAATCTTCTCATTAATGGCGATGAGAACGAGGAAGTAAAGAAGGCAGGCAAAGAAGTTACATTGTTAATGCCTTAATTGGGATGGTCGATGAAAGCAATTTGGATGATGGTGATATTGTGTGATGGCGGTGGTCTAATGTAGTGTGCATTTGTTCCATCTGGACCGTACATTTACTCTTTTTTTTTGGAGTCGTTGGATCCTAGGCCCATATCAGGGGTACTCTTGTAAACTCATATAATATATTAGCACATAATTAATTTAACTCCGGTCAAAGGAAGTCAACGTCATTTCCAAGTACCAAAAGCTAAGTTGGACAAATGTTAGACCAAACGCTAACTTTGGACAAAATGTTAGTACCAAACACCAATTTTCCCTTTATTAAACGTCAATTCCAGACTTCAGAGAAACACATTTATTAGATTCTTGAGAAAAAAACACATTAATTGATTACTAGTATCTCGAAAACACCGCAGGGCGCTCCACAGAAACGCGTAACTGGCACTCCGTCTCTTGTGCTCGATAAACAATCTTATGCAAGATCTGCACGGTCAAGGTGATGTAAACAAAACCTGCACGTATATTTTTGGGTAGATGGGTCAAGATTCTCTACTCTAGGAGTTCAGCTTTCAGAAGCTAGTAGATATAGAGACCCGTTTTTCTCATACCGGGGTTTGATATCAATATTTGTCGCTTTCCTATTGGTGTATAGGAAACTCTGCTTCAACCCCCAAGATGGTTATCATCAGAATTTGGAATTTTGTGAAACCCAGATATCGTAGCAAAATTACACCGGCAGGAAATGAAAATTGCGACGGGTGGGAGGTTGACACAAAAGCGGGGGCAAGACTTGGGGGAGGAAAGGTAGGGGGCCTATAGCATTTTTATGAATCTTTCATTTATCTGCTAATTGAAGAGAGGAAAGGAACGATGATGTACGGGTACCAATAGATCTCCCTAGACTTGGTTTGTTTTGGCCCTTTTGGGTGTATCTCATTTTTCTTTAGCAGAATATGGACCTATTAGCAGATAATGGGTGACACCCACATGTATGAAATCAGATTGCAACATGTATGCAATCAGATTGCAAAAAGTAATATAGAATTATTTGTGGATAAAAATAGTCCTTTTTTGTGCATGGAAACTCTCTTTTGTTCCGGTTGTAAATTGCCTGTAGCCTGTACGCATAAATTAAGGTGAGAATGCCTCATTTCGGTTATACTCATACATTGACGACCTCTTGGTCCTCTATACAAGTGTACAAGGAAAATGGAAACATTGTCATAAACCCTTCGAGGTATGTACAAAAAGATGATCATCTTTCGCAATGTTTACTCAAGTCAAGACTCGGATTAATGTCACACCCACCTGTACCCACGTCTCGTCTCTTTCTCTCTCTCTCTGTATTGTAACATGTTCACTCCACGTATCCACCGCTTCAAACCACTGTCTGTCTCCTTCACTCTTTCCACCACCACGGCCAGCACGTTTCACCTTCTCCCTTATATTCAATTGTTTCTAATGGGTTTACGGTGTTTTTTTTTGTAAGTATTATTTGAAGAACATCGATTCAATTGAACACTCAAAAGCATCCAATTAGTTGAGGGATTTATATAATTTGATGGATCGGATGTTGGGCGAATGGGTCGGCTTTCCTAGTTGGGCTAAACCCCGGAACCATAACCCATCAACCATCGTCTTCCCCGGATATGAAGAACAAATCTGTTTTCAGAAAACAGAGTTTCCGTTTGATGTCCGAATCATCCAGTCGATTTAGTGAGTTTTTCGAGAAGTTTTAAACTGTAAATGTGCGAGTTTATTGTATATGAATGAAGTTTCCAATCAATTTCTGTGATTATATCGGTTTGAATCTTATTTTCATGAAATTGTCATCTAATTTAGTCAGCCTTCCCTAACAAAAGCAAACTGGGTACCCTGTCCGAATTCTTTCGAATTATTGTTTACAAAATTATTTTCGTCTCGGCTGATTCTGCAACACAGTTAACAAACTCTAAAGCAAGGAGAGTACAGTATCAGAAAGTTGCTTACACAAACAGGCCAGACACGGCTAATTCTACAACCACACCGAAAATTAACCAAATAGAAACACTTGTGCACTAACCCAGGCCTTCTCATCCCTCACCATAGCAGAAAGTTTAGCTAGAATCATATTCAGTAGAAATCACACTTTCATTTCATGATTAAATGATTGTTGCAACGTAAGTTACCGACTCCATTCACAATTTAATCAATTGTGACAGTGTAAATAACCAATTCCACTAAAAAGAAATTATAACCGCATCGCGACAATCGTATAAGTTGTACGACGTTTTTCATCTTTGGTCATTGATTCTCGTTTTTCTTTACAACGAACACGGTGTTGTAAGGGAGCATCTCTTTGATTGTATATGAATGAACTGCCTGTCTTCTTCTTGTTTCTCACTTCCAGGGTTTCGACATACCCTGCATTTAGTCCATTTCTCATAGGCATTTATACAGACAATTAATGTTCACGAATGTAAGTTGTTAACATAGTTGAACTGTAATTCTAATGCTACTGTACCAAAATTGTGAAATACAATGCACACATTGCATAACTAAGTACAGAGAAACATGCCTGTAAGCCTAGAATTTCAGTTGAACATCATTTGTTCTCCTTCTTTCCATTCGCCTCGATTTAAAACGATTTCAATTGAAAAATTCAAATAAGAATTTACCCGTGAACCCAGAATTCTAAACACCAATGTAACCCGCGATTTCAATTGGGTTTAGGTTGAAAAAATGGAATTGAAATCCTATGAACTGATACAGAATTTGGGGTTTGTTTGTTTGATGGTTGATCAGCGGAAGAGAAAAGAAGAGGAGGGAGAACCCAAAGTACATACTTACCTCTACATTGTTTGATATTTACAGGATTTTGAGGACAGGGAAAGAAAACCCGGAGGAGTATTTGCGTCATTTCCAGTCGGACAGTGGAAAACACCTATTTCTTTAATACAGTACTAGCAAGTAACACATAACATACCATACTGGCACGGACTTTGATTTGTATTTAAACATACTATTGGAGTATTGATTTTTGGATTTTATTTTGTGTTTGAAATCGGTTTTGATTTTTTTTTTTAAGGAAACAGGGGCTACTGCCCCAAACTTTATTTCAAATACCTCATTCAAATTGAGGTTAGAGTTAATACAATGCCATCAGTCATGGCAGATTGAGTGGTTACATCATCATCAATTACATCAGAAAATGGAATAAAATTAGCACTAAATTTACAAATTTCGAAACATAAAGAAACGAAACAAGCAAATATTTTACATTCCACTGAAGAAATTGTCCTAATAATGGTTTCATACCATTTTGATTCTTGATCTTTTGTTTTTAGAATAGAAATGTGTAGGAGAAAGTAGGCATTTGCCCTCTTGTATAGAAAAATTACAAAAAGATCTAAAGGAAAAAGAAATGAAAAAAAAAGAAAGAAGGGTAACTTAGTCCTTTCACTGTCAACCGGTGAAAAAGCTCCTTCTTTTTATTACAGTGAGATATACTAGTATAAGATAAGATAAGATATCTCATTTAAATTTTCATAATTTTACTCCTAAAAAAATGTTTCATCTTTGAGAAGGGGTACATACTATGGGTTTGCATACGGGTCTCATACTAGCCGGACTGCAATATTAGCATGCTTAAGCATACGTCACTTAGGTTTATATGCACTGTCCTGTAGTGATATATGCACTCACATCGTCACTTAGGTCATCAAAACAATTTCTTGTCAACAGTACTAGACAAGGCTATTTTTTAACAAAAATGATTTACTTACCGCACTCATCGGCCCGCTGGGTTGCCAGCCGGAAAAAAAGAATAGTTTGGTGGGGCCCTGAATTTCTGACCACATCGTATCTCGATGTTAAGCAGGCATTCGAAAACCGTTGGATTCACAAACGGGATACGAGGAGGGAGGTGAGGCGGTAAGTATATCATTGTTAATTTTTTAATTTGAACTTGGACCCATAAGTTTTTCAAGATCGTTCCCTGAATTATATCCCACCAAATATCCCACTTTAGATCCAATGGTGGGATCTTTTTAATCAAGTCCGCTACTAATCACAAGGCACCAGTTACAGAGTATTTATCATGGCTTTCCTTCCTAGACAAACCAAGCGTCCACATGCATATAAAGCGTCCATCTTTACATGGAACCAATCCAGTATCTAGATTAGATTTCGTTTCCGGCTTAATTTCCACTCATATTTACCGATTCTCACTCAGGTTTAATTTCATATAGCAAAAGACGATCATGGATAATATGCCCAGCGATATCACTACCAACATACTATCTCGCTTGCACACAACGGAATGTGTTCTACGGAGCAAATGCGTATGTAAGCATTGGAATATCATCCTTCGTAAACAGAGTTTGGGTTTCCTTTTTGCGGCGTTTACAGTGAACAGCCCTCACAGTATTCGTATCTTCTTTAGAGAACAAATTAACGAGCAACAGTTAAGTACCGTCTTAACAGCCAGCAATTGCTCCGATGTTTCAACTCATCTAACATATGCTTTCCCTCAAATAGTTGGTTCTACCAATGGGCTAGTATGTTTTTGTGTACCACACCACCACATAACAGATCCTGTGTATATTATGAATCCAGCAACCGGGGAGCACCTCCACCTCCCGAAACTGGTAAATCCAGCGCGAAGAAACAGTAGTTGGGAATTTAAGATTGCCAGTGTTGCGGGAGGATTTGGTTACTGTGAATCTACCGGTGAATACAAGGTGGTTCGGTGTTTCGACCAGGGCAGAGTACAAGTATACACTCTCGGCGATGGTAGGGGTTGGAGAAACAAAGAAGATATCATCTACAGATTAGTGGAATCTGGTGTATCTGCACATGGGTGTATATTTTGGATCGATCGCAGGACAACACTGGGGATTATATCTTTCGATTTGGAAACTGAGATGTTCAAGCCTGTTTCATCACCTCCGATTAAGATCTCTCGGAATCACTTTCCTGTAGTTGGCCTCTTCCTGTTTGGACTAACTCTGTGTGTTTATTACCAACTTGATAGACAAGACAACAACCAATATTTGTGGACACCGCTTCTAGACGATAAAAATCGATTGCGTTCAAGTACCCACCCCGAGGAACGGAATTGGATATTGCAATTCACCGTCGAATTGGGTAATCAGGAACGGGCCTTCTGTTGTTACTATGTACCTGTAGCACTGGCTAAGAACAACGTCCTTTTATTGTGTCGGAATTCACTTCTTGACAAATCTCTATGTCTTTACGATATGACTACCAAAACTAAGTCAATAATCCAGAAGCCTCTTCCTAAAGATACAGTTGTTGAGGTAGTTCCTCATATGGAAATGGGTATTTCTTTGAAGAGTTTTGGAGGAGTAACGGAGCCATGTGCGGATGATATGCATCTCACAAACCACTTTGTACAGAGAAAATGAGCAGCAAGAACCATGATTAAAATTCAATTTTCTACTGTGTGGTTCGTGTTATTGCGTTACTTCATTTTAATTTTTTGTTGATAGATAAGTGTCTTCAGTTTAATGAGTAGCACAAGTTTACAGTTTTTAAGAACGCGTGACGTTATTTATTTTATTTAGTGATATTTTGTAAAAGGGTCGGAAGTTTATAAGGTCTGGGTCGTACAACATAAAATCACAGGGTCAACTCTTTTATTTATTTTTGCCAATGTTGTTCTGAATGTGGTGCCACAACACGCTGCAGTTGAGTAATTTCCACGCCGCATGGTTTTTTCCATGTTGAAATGATCCGCACATGGAGAGAGCTGGCCGAAGGGGTTTGGACTTTGGAGGACAATAGGAAGAGTTGCTGACGATATGCTTCTCAGGCTACCGCCACTTTGCTATCCAGTTGTGCACCCTTGCCCACAATGTAGACAAGACATAGAGGGCAAAAATCCCAAGCACTACGGTGCATGTCTACAATTTAGCGGTTTCTCAGAAACCACAGAAAAGGTGCATGCGGTTTCTAAGTTGCCACGCCAGTCAATGGTTGACTTGACCGGACGCGGTTACTAAGAAACCGCTTCACACCGGTTTTTAGACAGAAACTCGCGTTTCAACCCTTAGTCTCTATTTTTTCTTTCCATCCTCTATACCTTATTCCCCTTCTTCATCCCAATCACGATAAAACTCCCCATTGCCATATTGAATATGGGAACAGAGAATCAACTTAATTTAGAGTGGTTGTGGTGAATTTTGGCTGGAGAGTAAGTTGGTTTTATAGACAACAACACCAACGGATCTATTTTTCGAAACAATAACCGTTGCGAAATTGACGACCGAGATTAATTAGACCGTTGTAAAACAAAGGGTTCGATGGAGTGTGTGAGGAGTGTAACAAAAAAAGGAAGTATATATAACTTGCCGGTTTCTCAGTAACCGCATGCGGAAATCTGCGGCTTCTTAGAAACCTTATGTCGCGGTTTCTTGGGAACCGGTGAGTAAGCCTTGTCTACACAGGGGTACAGATCTGTGCCCCCATGTAGACATGAATAGAGCTTTTCCCCTCAATGTGAAGAAATTCCCCACATGTGGGGATTTATGAGCACCATAATGCTTGCTCTAATCGGCATAATTGTATCTGGGATTTGAATCATTTGATTCTCTCTTATTATAGAAAGTTTTATGTTATTCAATTACCATTTTAACCTTATGAGGGACCAATAGTTCACAATGTAAGTACTTCTTAAACAAAAATGATTTATACCCAAGCGGGTTACACAAACAGACACAACAATGGAGTCCCCACTGAACCGCAAAGCCAGACTGCCTACTATCTTCTGCCCAATACTTAGAAGAGGAGAGAAGGAGACGAGATTTTTGTAAGTACATGGAGATTTTTTTAGAAGAATAATAACATATTAAGTCACTGTATTAACTCATACCCTTTTTTTTAGGGATTTTTTTTAAAATCAAAGTTTTCCTTAAGAAAGTAGATATTTTAGGAAATTTTGTTAGGTATTAATATACTTTCAAGACAAAAGCCAAAAGCAGCTCCAACAACTACGGAAACAAAAGCAAATTAGATCCTAGCCAACTACTTTCAAGACAAGTTAGAAACGACTCGAAATAAGAACAATCAACGATCATCACCACAACAACTACCAGTTCCGCCATCCGCCACCTTCCTTACCAACACTATGACTAGTCCAACAAACCACTACCATCACCCACCACCAACAGACACATCATCAACAGATCCACAATCCAGAGCCCCACCATCACCTACAGCTTCGATTTACCACAAGTAGAACTGTAATGTCCGACTTTACCACATGTCCCACACCGCCGTTTCGGATTTGCAGGTGGCTTCGGCTGCTCGTTCCAACCTCGGCAACGGCCACGTCTCGGACGACCTGGAGGAGCTGTAAAACCCGGATGCGTGCACGTTCTGTTTTTAACTTTAATCGGTATATCATCCCACCTTGTATATAATGGTGATTCTAGTGTAATACCTTGGTATGCAGATCTCCAAGCCGAGGTTCTCCAGTAATCTCCGCAATAGTCGGACACTAACAGCTTATCGTTTTTGTTAATTACCGCAAGGGCGTGAATACAGGGAAGAAATTCCATGTCAAACGTCCCGCAAGAGCAGGATCTTTCCTCTAGGTTCACAACATGGCCTTCAAGACTTGGACTCTCGACGACTTCGAATCTCGTACCCGACAACAAACATACATGGAATGGTTTTACCAATTCATTCCTTTTTTTAATTACTTTAGTGGCGTGCGGACTCAATATTCCAGTCCACGCCCCGGCTTCTGTCTTCCGTTTGTTAAACCATTCATTCAGTGTTCTTCTGACAAATTCCATAATGTGAACCACAGGATAACTTTTAACCTTTACCAGCACACTGTTGAAAGACTCGGCAATGTTTGTAGTCATCACACTGAAACGTGGCTTTCTTGCCTTAACCCTTGCCCACGAGGCGTACCCCATATCTTCTACCTCCTTTGCAGCTTTCGAGCTTCGTTCACGAAGCCTATCCATATGTTTACTGAAATCGCCCTCATTGTACGATTGAGCTGCATCCATAAATGCCTGTGCGGCACCTTTACCGTATTTTGTTAAGTTCTTTGAAATGTGATAGATGCAGAATACATGTTCTGCATCTGGAAACACGGTACTTAAACCGGCATTTATACCACCTGATCGGTCACTGACGAAGAGAATTTCGGCTTCGGGTTGGAGTGCCTCGCGCAATTTCTTGAAGAACCAGGTACATGCATCTCTATTCTCGCTGTCCACAATGCCTACAGCTAGAGGATAAACCTGTTCATTCGCGTCAACGCAGACTGCTGTCAACAGTATGCCACCACGTTTGCCACAAAGAACTGTACCATCAACGGCAATTACGGGTCTCAACGAATCTTTGAATGCCTGAATACATACACCTAGTGCCATAAAGGAATAAAGGAAACGTCCTTTATCATCCGTGTGGACACATGCAAGACTTCCGGGGTTCAACGCCTCTATCATGTAGCTGTAACTTATTAGGTGGTAGTACGATTCGTCTGGATCACCTCTGTTAAGATCCATTCCCCGGTTGCAACCTCTGTATGCCTGATGGTAATTAAGTGTAACACCGAGTAAATTTTGTGCTTCCTGAATTAATGCATTCGGTGTACAGACGCCGTCAATGCGAAGCTTTTTGTCCACAATTCGAGCAAGGACACGAGGCTTTGATCTTCCACGCAATGGCTCTATTCGGGTATCTTCACATGTGTGTTTGTCGACTAAGCTTCTGATTTCAAAGTAATCAATAGCCTTGTCAACCTTGGTAGCCCGAATGTACCATTTACAAGACGGGTAGTAGAAACACTTGCAAACATACAAGACCTTTGAAGATTGGTGCACCTTGTATTCAAACCGCATCGTCGCAGCATAAGCCTCAAGTGATAATTTCAATACCTTTTTTGTAGGGAAGAACCCCCCTCTCTTGATTGGGTATGTGTTCTCATCTTCGTACTCCAATTTTCTTTTCACTGATGGGGATGGAATATCTATAGGCGGTTCCTCAACAGTCGCTTGATGAAGAATACCGCTAAGCTTTGCTGTTGGGGTTGTTGGAGTAGGAAGAAGTTCATTCTGGGGATTGTCAACTAGAAATAGAAATTAAAATCCAGTTAGAAATAGAACTGCTTCAATAAGACATTTTATACGAACAAATAAAGGGTGCACTTTTGCAAATAAATTATTACGAGTTCTAAAGGAAACAAACAATGCACGTAACGAACGAATGAAAAAAGTGCCTATCGATAACACCTTCGTCACCTATTAAAGGAGATCCGGCAATAGAGGCTGGAGTAGCTGTAGCAAATAAAAAATAAAACCAGATAAGATGACTCTAAAATTACCAATATAAATACAAAATCTCATAAACATAAACATAAACATAACAGACCTGGAGAAAGATTACTCCCACCGTCCTTGGTATTTGGAGGAGTTTTTGGGACCTCGTTGAAGCTAGGTAAATTTTGTTTCCCGAATAAATTTTCACTTGTTGCTCTAACGACCCAAAAGCTCGGAATGTGGGGAGGTCGAAATGTATCCACATAGTACTTTAATGAGGCAGCAGTAATCATGGGAAGCCGCATATTTTTGGCCATGGCAAAAACATATGTAATGCCGTAAACATTAAACATACCCGAGCTATCTTCTAAAACAGAAGCAATGGCAGCCCTTAACTCCGGAAAGCTGTATTCTTTAAGGAGCACAACAGTTAAATCTTCACCTAAATAACAGGTCGGATCGGACAGATCCCAGTGTCCACCATAATGAATGTATGCGTGCAGCTGTGACATCTTACCAGCTATTACTGTTGTGTAGAATGAAGATTCGAATAAGGCATAAATAAAAATACATGACTAATTTCAAAAGCATGTTCAACTCAATTGGGATTAGTAGGTGCGTACTATTAATGAGAGACACGTTTTTTTTTTTTGTACAGTAAGGGGTCGAACCCCTGACTTCCCTCCTGGGTTACGCCGTGTCCCGTACCCATACGTATGGTTACTGGTACATACACGATACCCCTAAAATACTTCTGTTTCAATATTCTCATCATAGATTTTAGGAACCTAAAAAGGTATTCTAGGAGTAGACAGTTAATTACTCCCTTTAAAATAGCAAAGTTTTACCGAAAACACTTTATGCGGCCCGGAATAGTGCCTGCCCGAAAACGGACCATGATGTGGCACCATCAAGGTCCGTTGGATTAGCACACAAAACCCAACCCCCTGCTAATCCTACGGACCTTTATGGTGCCACATCATGGTCCGTTTTCGGGTACCCTATTTTGGGCCGCCTGTAGCAGCTCCGAAGTTTTACTCTAAGAAACCTGACCGATTCATATTGCTCTCTCTTTCATGTTGGGAAAGAGAGAGAACAAACCAGATTTTCTATATTTTAATTGTTTGGGCGAGCCAGATTTTCTCTCGAAAGAAAAGATTGCTTTTTTTTTTTTTTGATACGTCCGGGGATTCGATCCCGGGTCTCCCCTAGGGGGAGACCGATGAGGAACCACTAGGCTAATCCCAGGTCCTCGAAAGAAAAGATTGCTTCACTGATTAGTTAGCGGTACCGAAAACATGATAACGAGCTAACTTTTTTTGATATACTTGTGAAAAGACTCGAAACCACAAACCTGATTACTCTGTTAGTCGGAAGCTTTGAAGTGGTTTATTTCACTGAAAGTTTGTGAAAAACCCAACCTATTTCTTTGACGAAAAGATGATACAGCCCGATTCACTCCAAACACCTCATTAAATTGAGGTTAGAAGCCATTCCGAAAAATAAAAATAAGGTTAGAAAGGACAAAGGGGTAATTGGAAGCTCTGAATATAGTTTGAAGGAGTTGATTACAGTTACAAACAGAGCCATGAAATACTACTTGAAGCCTTTAGGACAGCCACATATTTTGGTGACTTCTGAATACTAGTCTTCGTATATATAAGAATAAATCACGCGCGACACGCTTGATTACCGCACGTGTAGACATCCAAAAGGAAAAGTGCTAAACTTTGTTTATACGAAAAATTGATAAATTTTGTTAAAATGTAACTTATCAAAAAAAAAAAAAATTGGTCACCCATGTTTTCGCTATTTCCCACTCCCCTCACAATTTAGAAAAAACTACTTTCTTAATTCTATTTTTTTCTAATTACCACCTCGATGAGTCAAAGTTAATTCGACCGTGATTCTTCCCCGATTCTTTCCCTTCATTCTTCTCTATGTTTTATTCAAAACCCATTAATAATGGGTCGTCCCTATTTACCACCCATGCCCCCACCCATCTAAAATTCCACCTACGTTTAATAGACAAGGG